>VMDO01027773.1:0-24811 GCA_007922755.1 Pedetes capensis | reverse complement strand
AATTTATATGCTGAGCAAATAATCCGAGAAGCTGGACTTTATGAGGAAGAACGTGGCATCAAGATTGGAGGAAGACTCATTAACAACCTGCGTTATGCAGATGACACCACTCTGCTTGCTGAAAGTGAAGAGGATTTAAAACATTTACTGATGAAGATCAAAGATCATAGCCTTCAATATGGGTTAGGACTAAACATCAACAAAACAAAAATCCTTATGACTGGGTCAGTATGCAACTTCACAATAAATGAAGAAAAGATTGAGGTTGTCCACAATTTTGCTTTGCTTGGCTCTATAATCAACACCCGTGAAAGCAGCAGTCAAGAAATCAAAAGATGCATTGCTCTAGGAAAAGCTGTGGCAAAAGAGTATTGAAAAGCAAAGATGTCACATTGAAGATGAAGGTGCGTCTGACTCATGCCATGGTATTTTCAGTGGCATCATATGGTTGTGAAAGCTGGACACTGAATAAGAGAGACAGAAAAAGAATTGATGCGTTTGAATTGTGGTGCTGGAGACGTCTATTGAATATCCCATGTACTGCCAAAAGAACCAACAAATCTGTCCTAGAAGAAGTGTAACCAGAGTGCTCCTTGGAAGCAAGAATGGCCAGACTGCGTCTTACATATTTCGGACATGTAGTCAGGAGAGATCAATCCCTGGAGAAGGACATCATATTTGGGAGAGTGGCAGGTCAATGCAAAAGAGGAAAACCCTCCACCAGATGGATTGACACAGTGTCTGCAACAATGGGCTTAAACATAAATAAGATCATTTGCCTGGCACAGAATCGGCAAGTGTTTCGATCTGCTGTACATAGGGTCGCTATGAGTTGGACTCGACTCGATGGCACCTAATAACAACAACAACAACAAAGATTATCATTTCAGTTTCTATAACCCATGATCTCTTGAATGATTTGAAAATGTATTGTATTTTACGGGTTCTTTTAGGAAATCTTAGAGTTCATGTACTCTATTTATCATAACCATCATTAAAAATACCAGACAATGAAATAGTGTGGGGCTGGGGCTTAGCTCAGTTGGTAGAATACTGCTCTGCACTCTTTGAGGCCCTGGGTTCGAACCTCAGCAATGCCAAAAAAAAAAAAAAAAAAGGAGAAGGACCTGGCAGCTCACTCCTGATCCAATACAATCCTGAAAACAATCAGCCATAGAAAACCCTATGAACAGCAGAGAAACAATGACATAGTGATGATAGGGCTGGTCTTGGCACATTGTCAAGGAGTGTTTTGATCTGCTGTACACATGGTCACCCTGAGTTGTACCCAACTTGATAGCACCTACACCACCACCACCAGTATTGTATATCACTGAAGGAACTGTTCATCCCATTTCTATGCCTATCTGCAACCTTTATTTTAAAAAATTATGATTTAGATTTCCATTGATTAATTTTTAAAAATAGGAGTACAGAGTCTGGTAATTGAAAATTACATAGTTTGTTTCATTCTATAGCATAACATTTTTAAAAAATTATATCAATAAATAAATGGGCAAATTGTTGATAACTCTTGAAGCTATTCTTTCTACTCTGGTGTATGTTTGAAAATTTCTGCAATTTAAGTATCTGTAGTTGATATCAGTGTATAAAAGTCTTAAGAAATTGACTCTCAAGGGATTCCAGAAAATCAAGGCTAATTGATTTTTGGTGCTGTAACACCGAGGAAGTGACCACATAGGTAGTTACGAGTTTTCTTCTAAGTAACTACTTTATCTTCCCATTTCACCCTTTTGTCATATGACTCTCTCCAAAGAAAGAAGAAAATAAAAACGCTATTTAAAAAGGTGAGATATTAGACTACAGTCTGGATAGTACAAAGGTGAAAGTGAATCCATCAGGAAATGCTATAAATCTAAGTGATTAAGCAGAGACTTACCTAATTCCTAATGTGACAGCATCCCCCCACACACACTTTTTCTAAATTAGCAGCACCTCTATGGTTCTTACTGACTCTTCTCCATATCTTTTACTCATTAGTTTCCTCAGGCCAGAATTGCTAGACCATCTTCCATTTTTCCCTCTGACTATCCCTTCTTTATTCCAAATTGTAGCACATCATGCTTGAAAGTAACTTTTTATGACCCCTTTGATGCTAAATTCCCACATCAAATGCAAATTTCTGAACGACACTTGCACTCCACTTTCTAACTCCTTTGCCTCTTTACCTCTTTTCCTGCTACTATTTGTGTTTTGGCTGCCCATGAACTCACTCTTTTCTGGCTCTGAGCTTTGCCAGGAAACAGCCTCTGTTTTTCCATCAGCCAAACCACACTGATCCCTCCCTCTGTTTACTCTGTTAAAATCACAATTTATAGTCTGCCCCCTCTGAGTTTTTCCTGCTCTCGTCTATTTTCCAAGATCTCTTGCTGTATTTTCTAAGGACTGTTTTAATGCCTACATTAGGCCAACTTACTATACAACTTACTATACATATAAACTCCTCTCTTGCAGAAACCATGCCAAGATGTAGAATGTACTCTGTACTATTTATTCTATGGAAAGTCATCCTGTGAGAGCCCAGCATGTGCTTTTTGACTTGACTGCAACATAAATCAGTAATTCTCAGCCTCCTTTTTTAGTCCAACACACCTGAGGATTTCTGTCCACTCCCAGCAGTCACTGTGATTCACTGTCACATGATTCAGAACCAGAAATGATGAGGTAACACTCCTATCCTTATGTGGAAATCATCATTATAAAGAACAAACCAAAAAGTATTACTGGAACCCAGAAAAGATGAGCATTTAACTTCAGTGCCCTGTTTATCCATCCATTCATCTGTATATACTCATCCATCCATCTCTATCACTATCTTATCCATCTTGTATTGATACGACAAAAAAGGTCTTGTTATGAGGTATATAAAAATTATAGCCTGTTGACCCAAGAGGGCTTAGAAATAACTAAATGTTTTCTTGGATGAGCATTTAGTTATTAAAACCCAAGATGGAACTAAACTGTATTTTAGAGTAACTAAAGCAACCAAGAATTACTTTCCCTAATGACACAACTTCCTCTGATACTTCAGTTACTGATGGTTCTCTCTGCCTCACACCAGGAAGCAGGGGCTTCTTCCTTGCTCCTCTTCCATTCAAAATAGTACAGACTTGAGATCCACTTTATCTCCTTCTATCACCTACATATTGCCTCTGCAGTTTACACTATGAAGTAGCAGACTAGACATGGGCCATCAGTAAAAACTACTATGTTCAAAAGATAGTTCTGCAACCTGCTGGCTTAGCAACCTTCATCTAAATCTACCATTCAACTGTAAAAAGGGAGAAGACAACATCTCCCTTACAGTTTTTGTGAAAAAAAGTTATGAAAAATCATAATTTTGTCAAATTAGGAAAATAAGTTATCATAATTTACCACCAGCAAATGCCCACCTTCTTCAGATAAATTTAGCATATAGCTAAGACTTTTCCTAAGTGATATTATCTTTTCATCTGAAACCTCAGGATTAGAGTTCCATTTCAAGAAAACCTACACATCCATTTTCCTTCAGTGACTAATGTCACTGTGTTGTCAAGATCTTAATTTCCCAGTTTTCCAACTACTCTGAACTCCAATTAATAAAAATAATAGTATTAGACAATATCATATGAGAGCTTAATGTTGTTGTTGTTAGGTGCCCTCAAGTCAGTATCCAACTCATAGCGACCCTCATAGGGTTTTCAATGGCTGACAGTTTCGGGATTGCCTTGGGAGTGGGTTGCCAGGCCCTTCTCCCATTTTTGCGATGCTGGGAATTAAACTCAGGTCCTCAGAGACTGCAACGCAGTGCTCTACCAACTGAGCTAAATCCCAACCCTTATGAGAGCTTAATATGTTCCAGAAATTGTTACAAGTACTATACAGGCATTGTTTCATTAATCTTCACACCATACTGTTATTCTTCTCATATCATTATTTCTCCCTTTCAAAGTTAGAAACTTAAATTTCCCCTTCATTCTCTTTATTCTCCCATCCTTCTGGTCTATGAGGTCACACCATAGCCACCAGCACCACCTTTCTCTACCACATTTCACTTAAACAAACTAAACTCACAAGTTATCCAATTCAAGGTTATTGTTTATAGTACCCAATACTCATGGTTCCTTCATCCTATCTTTCAGAAGAGCATTTTTGACCAGAGGCTTTTGTTCTTCCTACTGAGTTGCTAATAACCTCCCACACAAGTCATAAAGATGCTCATTTAGCTTCACTAAAAATTCACTTAATTTTAGTTATACCTTCAGTGCTGTACAATGTTCATTTCACTCTTTTCCAAGAGGCTCCCAACCCCATCCCACAGTGAATTAATTCTAAGCTCCTTATTTATTTTCCCACAAACTCTCAATCCCATCCTTACTGCCAATTAAGAAGGTAGATACTACCTGACACTATTTATATCAAACTCCTTCAGTTCTTTTTCAAATATATCTCTATATTTTTGCAAATGTTCTTGGCATTCCTCTCTATCTCAATAGTAGAGATGGTCCAAGTTCTTTCAAGATGTACATTTTTACATTTATCCTTAATTTTAAATGAATTCCCTTGTAATTTCCCCTGCCCCCACCCTCACCCAACTCTCTCCAACTAGACTTTTATGCCATCTTGCTTGCTTGCCTCCCATTTTTCTTGGCTACATAATAATCTTTACTATAAACGTACTATGTTACTATATCTTCTTAGAAGTAACAACAGCTGAGTGTGATGGCACATGCCTGTAATCCCAGCAATTTGGGAGGCAGGAGGATCACAAAATAGAGACCAGAGGCAGTCTGCATAATTTAGCAAGACCTTGTCTCAAAAGGTAAAAAATGGGCTGGGGGTGCAGCCCAGTGATACAGCACTTACAAAGCATGCAAATGTGAGGTCCTGCGTTCAATCCCTAGTAATGCAAAAAAATAAAATTAAAAATAAAGTAACTACAGCTGATGCAGTGGTTTTTTTCAGTAAACTAACTTGTTCACGTCTTCTCTATCCTAAAAATGGGAATAGAATGCTTTCCTTGTTTCTTAAGCCCCATTATTCCCTCTCTCCTTCACTGCCAGCATTCTTGGGAGAACACTCAGCATTGGAGGTCTGTAGATCTGCACCTCTCACTCTCCTCACAGTCCACTGTCATCTGGTTCTGACCCCACCATTCAACCACTACTGCCGGTCAGTCCCCAGCCAACATTGCTTTGCTCCATATCAGCTTCAGCCACACACCTTCGTGGAATTCCAAGTTGTCTTCTCTTCCAGTGTCCCCGTTCACCCACTTTGTTCTCTGCTCCAGATCTTTTCCATATCTAATCTCACCCACAACTATGTTATGTTATGTTAGGTGCCGTCGAGTCGTGTCTGACTCATAGCGACCCTCACGGGGTTTTCAATGGCAGATTGTTTCGGGATTGCCTTGGGAGTGGGTTGCCACGTCCTTCTCCCATTTTTGCAGTGCTGGGAATCGAACTTGGGACCTCAGAGACCACAGAGTGGTGCCCTACCAACTGAGCTAAATCCCAGCCCTCACCCACAACTAGCACTTCAGTAATCAGCACTGAGCCAAAGAATTCCACATGGAGAGTTTCAAACTTGGCTTTTCTCCTCTTCTATTGAGATCCAAACCCATCACGGTTCACATTTTCTTGAAAATCTGTGTCCCCCTCTTGGCATTCACACCTCCCACCACTTCCATTACACTAAAATCAGTACTTTCCTCACTAGGACTACTTGTACTATACCGTGGTTGTATCTATCTGTCCATTTCACTATAGTGAGAGCTAGTCCAAAGCAAAGTGTCTACCTCAATGCCTTGTATACCATTATAACTCTGGAAACAGAAGTTACTTTGAATTTATTGACTTTTGAATCAAAGGAAAAAAAGTACCATTTCATAAAATTAAGAAGAAAATTTTCCTTGCATTCATGTAATACTCTTACTGTCTGTTTTGTTTTGTTTTTGCCTGGAAAGGGTTCACAGTCTGAGAAGCACTTGTTCTCTAATGAATGAAAATATTCTTAAGTGCATTTGGGAATGCTGATCACTTCCAAAGTGCAGGGGGAATGAAAGCTCCATTAATGGGCAAATTTGGATATTCATGCTGGAAGAGGGGGAGCTAAGCACTGAATTTTAAATTGAATCTCAGGTTCTTCTTCAACCCAACTTTTCATTGAAAACTTTTAAATGAAAAGAAAAATTACACACTTGGGTCTAATTATGCTTACTCTCTGTTCACTCATACATGACTATACAGGTGGCGGGAATTATGAAAGATTTTACAGAATGAACTTCAGAACCTCTATTTTGTATTAAAAAAAAAAAACCACAAAGGAATAAAGAAATGAGAACTCTTTCCTGATGTTTATTTTTATACCCTAAACAACTAAAAGTAAAAAATGAGAAGCAACAGGAAGGTGGATTTAAAAAACAAAATATAAAGGATATATGCTTTAAGATAATCAGGAATTGATAAACTATTCACAAATTCTTAAGATTAAATCTGATCACCAAACAAAAGTAGTCTTCAGCTCTTATTAGAAACTTTACTTTTGCCTCTGAGTGGAATATGGTCAACAAATGCCTGCTCTACTTAGCATCTGAAGTTAAATTATCATCTCCTTCCTGCCAGTATAGCTGCTTAAATGGGGCAGCATAACGTGGTAGACTCTCAAGTTTAAAAGTATACATTTCTTTTATGTCTCTGTAAACAAACTTAGTATTACTACAGTCAATTTCTTTTTAACCCAAAGAGATGATTGTTGTTGCTGTTGTTGTTGATGTTAGGTGCCATCGAATTGGATCTGACTCATAGAGACCCTCATAGGGTTTTCAATGGCTGTTTTGGAATTCCTTCCCTAGTGGATTGCCACATCCTTCTCCTGCTTTTTGCAGTGCTAGGGATTGAACCTCAGTCCTCAGGGAGTGCGGAGCAGCACTCTACCAACTGAGCTAAACCCTAGCCCCTAAAGAGATGATTGTTGTTGTTGTTAGGTGCCATCGAGTCAGTATCTGACTCATAGCGACCCTCATAGGGTTTTCAATGGCTGACTGTTTCGGGATTGCCTTGGGAGTGAATTGCCAGGTCCTTCTCCCATTTTTGTGGTGCTGGGAATTGAACTCGGGACCTCAGAGACTGCAGCGCAGCATTCTACCAACTGAGCTAAATCCCAGCCCCAAAGAGATGATTAGGTATCTTAAATTTTTCAAAGTATCTTTTCCCTTCCAACATCTTTTCAAGAATTTTAGATATTATGAGCTCTTTAAAAGGTCGATAGAAAGAGAATAGAAAATGCTTATTCTTTTTATTTCCTAACAACGTTCATTTATTCATTTAACCAATGTTAACAGGGAGCCTATTATGGTTGACCGGGTAGGTACTAAGCACAGGGAGAGTGAGGCCATGTGGTAGCTGAGGGGCCAGAAGTAAATAGACCTTGGGAGGAGGAAGAAGAAGCAATAAGACAGAGGAAATGGCCACTTGAAACAATGCCTCACAGGATTTTCAATAGCACTTAGACTCAGGAGGAGAGAATGAGGAGCCAGTAGATACCAAGAAGCAAAGGAGCTGGACTCTGAAACCAACTAACGAAAGAGTGGTTGAATGATAGGAGTTCAAGAGGAAAATTTAATGCTCTTCCTCTTAAAATTGTGCCTTGAACTAAGAACAATTACTCAAGTTTGTCTCTACTAGGCCCATGCCCACTATGGTCTGTGTCAATCCTGAGATGTAGGAAGTCAGCCTTCTTAGGTTCCACTGAGGTCTGATTTCATAACTGAGACTCTTATTCCTTTATATTCAGAGAGTGCCAAAAAGTGTGTACACATCTTGGGCTGACAACTTCCCATTTTGCTGTTTTAAGAATGTGCCATATGCTTGTTCTGATGTGATTGTAGAAATAAAGTCCAGAATATCATACCACACATTACTACCATAATTCAATTCAACTTCAAAAAGTAATACATAGATAATATTGCTTCAAATGTGCATACATTTTTGGCACTCCAGTATTTTTAGAACAATTTACTTAACACAAACAGAACTGGTGCTCTATTACTTGCATGAAAAATGTCTTGCTTAACAAATACTAACAAAGTTGTGTGACAGGCTGCTTCTTGTGAGACTTAGCACCTGCAAGTCATTCTAAGAGGGAAATAATTCAATGTCAGGCAGTACCACCTACTTATTTAAGGCAAATTATTAAATTATTTCCATTTCTTTCCAAACATTTATCACCAAAAAAATAGTAGTACTTTCACCTATATGACTGACAACCACCACATTGATTTTTATCATCCCAAGGGTTTAAAAAAAATAAAAAGTATCTCCTACACAACTAGTCCTTGAAGAGGAATAACAAGTTATATTATTCCCCCCAAAATACAAATTAGCGACCTTTTATCAATTTTAAAATGCTCTGAATGTAAATAAACTATCATTCAACATATATGAGTTAATTATGGCAAATTATTATAAAAAGTGAGTGTACAAGTGTGTTGCTTTAGTCTTAAGAATACTATTTTGGTTTGAATTGGATATGACTTAAGTCAGATATTTTTCTTGTTATTAGAGCCAACAGATTTTTAATACAATGGCTTTAAGGACTGTTATATTTTAGGAATGAGCACTTCCTGTCCAGATTTGTGCCATCACCTTATTCTGGGTGACTTCTAAACAACATAAAGTTCACAGTGGCCTCTCTTTAATTAGTATCTCACTGATGGAGGAAGGGGACTATGTCAAGAGAAAGAGAATGCAAAAAAAAAAAAAATTATAAACAAAGGTCTTTGAGGCAACTTAGTGGTTTGGTCAAGGAATGAAAAAAAGCCTAGGTTTTTTTTTTGTTGTTGTTGTTGTTACCAAAATAAGACCAGAAATGGTTTTGATTACTGCTGGAATTTTTATGTATGTTTGTTAATTCTGGCTTAATACCTATGAATGAAAACTATGCATCCATCATTTAGATGATGAACAACAACAACAACAAATGGATCCATAAAGAAAATATGATTCAGTCAAACTTTTCTATTTAAGGCATGATTCCACTACGGTTTAGCAATATCCAAGTTATATTAACATGACATTTTCCTTCTTTAAAATAAAGAATACTTAGAAGAGTAAATGTCAATAATGTCTACCCAAAATATATTTTAAAAGCCTACATTAAGTAACCCAAAGGTAACATATATATATATATATATACATACACATATGTATATGCACACACATATATATACATATATATTTATGTTTATATTTATATTTATATTTGTTGTTGTTGTTGTTAGGTGCCATTGAGTCTGATTCATAGCAATCCTACGTACAATAGGCGAAACACTATTGTCTCTTGCTGTTCATAGGGTTTTCAATGGTGGTTTGATTTTTGGGAGTAGGTTGCCAGGTTCGTTTCCCAAGCCTACAGCATCTGGTGTTCCCAGGCGGTCTCCCATCCAAGTACTAACCAGGCCCAACCCTGCTTAGCTCCTGAGATCTGACAGGATCAGATGCCACAGGGCTACAGCTACAGGCATGTATATACATACATATATATATATATATATATATATATGCATGCATATATATGCATATATATATGCATATATATGCATATATATATGCATGTAAAGTCAACTACTCTCATGAAGGCAAGAAAAAATTATATTTAAAGTGAGCTCACATTGCAATAAATGAATGAACGAATGAGTCCATGAATAAAACTGAAGAATATTTCTTCTGAAAATAAATGATATAAGTTAAGAATTCTAAAAAGCTTAACAATGTAAACATATATCTTTGTGTCTGACTTTGTGTCTGCAGCCACACTACCCTGGCATCCAATTTTGTTAGATCTCAGAAGCTAAGCAAAGTTGGGCCTGGTTAGTCCTTGGATGGGAGACCAGCTGGGCCTCCTGGATGCTGCAGGCTTGGAAGAAGGACTCAGCAGCCCACTGCTGAAACAGTCAGCCATTGAAAATCCAGTGAACAGCAGAGAAGCCCTGACACTGCCAGGCATGACACAGTGTCAGGGAGTGTTTTGTTCTTTTGTACATAGCATCACTATGAGTCGGACCAGACTCGACAGCACCTAACAATATGACTTAGTGTACACAGGGAAACAAGAGATATAGCTTCTGTATACATATAATTCCACAAGGGAATTGCATTTAAAAAAAAAATCAACGAGTAAAGCTCTTCCAAAATAAGACAGTTACATGTATCAATAAATGTTTTAGGATACTAAATCATCAGCTAAAAGCACTGACATTGATTAATGATTTCTATTGGGTATTATTTATAAGAAATCATCTCAGCAGGGTGCCATGTCCAGTTTCATAATCACATAGTATACTTACCTTATACGAATATGTTTTAGGCAAGTTTGAATGTTATTTCAATTTATTCTCTTCAGGAAGTAACTATTACTAAAGATTGAATACAGCTGTTAGTATAAACCATTGTTCCAAAAACACATTTCTATGAGAACTAGAAGAAAACACCATTTTAAGAAATGGAAATTCACTTTCATTATTTCAAATCTGCACAACTAAAGTGGGAAGGGAATCTCTGGTCTCAGTTAAATTAGATTTTTTGTAAATATTCAAGAGAAAACACGCAAGGTGATTCCGACATGGCTGTAAGACTTCCCATTTGCTTTTGTAGCCTATATATTTTAATACCCCCATCACTGGTTAGTTTATAACAAATGTAGTGCCTCGTTTTTTGGTTTCAAAAATCAAAGCTATACTTACACTCAATTTTTTCTTAAATTTCACTCTCTAGTACAACTTGGTTTTCTCTCTTTGTATTCACAGAAATGTAGCCTGGCAAATAATGTGAGGCAGTCTCAACAGAGGAAATGCTGCCAGCTAAAAACACCGGATGTAATCAAGACCACAAGAGATACATACTCGGTTATAAATGTTGAACTAAAAAGAGGTACTGGAAAGAAATGAAGTATAACTTTTGGTTGATAGGCTGTTTTAGTAAAAATCTTGCTAGTTCATCATTTACTCTCAAACAAAACAAAGTCTTTGGAAATCATTTTGATAATCCCAGGTTCTACTTTCTGGAGATTTAAAAGAAAAAAAGAAAAGAAAAGCAGCACCAACACCACCACCTATGAATTCTTACCATCCCTGGCCATTTTCCTACTTTTATGGGCAGGAAAACAGAGGGATACAGGTGTCAACCTGCCAGACAATACAAGGTAAGTTGGATCAACTTCCACAAGTACTTGGTATAAGATTTTGTAAGAATATCTTGGCTAATAGCATTCCAGAAAATATCTTTTTTAAAAAAGCCAGAATAAACCTGCTTCTAAATGGACACATAATGCAGTACAATAATGAATATTATTAACTTTCTTTAGCAGTGAGGTGGGGATTGTTGTTGCTAGGTGTGGCTGAGTCTGATTCATAGCAACCCCATATACCCTGCACTTTGTCACTGCTTCTCTGCTATTCATAGATTTTCCAATGGCTGATATTTTTGGGAGTGGGTCCTTCTCCAATTTTTGTGGTGCTGGGGTTTTAACCTAGGGCCTCAGAGAGCACAGAGCAGCACTCTACAAACTGAGCTAAACTCCAGCCCAGGGTGGGAATAGAAAAAGTTACTTTACAAAATCTCTAGTAGTTGTTTTCCTATTCCCACCCTTTGGCATTGTTCTTTCTTTTGTGCAGAGTGATGTGATAGTTATGATGAATATTTTTTCCCCACTGGCTAGGAAAATCCAAACTTGAACTTTTTTTGAAAGAGGAAAGCATAAGACTTTGGCACTTCTACTATTTTATTTTTCAAAGTTTAGCCACTGGTGCTTTCTATCTTCATATTTCAATAACTACCTATTGCTCTTTATCTAAAGATTTTTACAATTAAATACATCTATTGAAAAAATAATTCTTCAGAAAAAACTTAAAATTCAGTTTACTTTTTAATCAGGAATGGGAATATTTTAATTGTTAAAACAATTTTTATTTAAGAGTGATTAAAAGGAGCAGTTAGCAGCCAGGAGCAGTGGCACACGCCTGTAATCCCAGCGACTCCAGAGGCAGAGGCAGGAGGATCACAAATTCAAGACCAGAGGCAGTCTGTGTAATTTAGCCAGACCCTGTCTCAAAAAGCAAAAAAAAAAGGGGGGGGGGAGGAGCTGGGCATGCAGCTCAGTGGTCCAGCACTTGCAAAGTATACAAGTGAGAGGCTATGGGTTCAACCCCCTTTTTTGGTATAATACGATCAATGTTTGTTAGGAAAGTGAACATTTCCCATGAGAGATGAAAGAATCTTTAATAAACACACAGGAAAAGGTGGGTATTGTGGTAACAACCAGTCATTTTTTAAAGCATGTCCTATTATATATAAGTCAGCCATTTTATTAATTAAAGTAAGGCCTTTGAAAGAATAATAATAATAATAATAAAAAGCTTTTCCAACTAGAGGGAGTTTAAAATTCCTTTTGTATCAATAGACATGTAGAGTGAATTTAACATCTGAAACAACAAAAAAAGTATGATTATAGCACATTTCACTTTTATTAATCAGTAAAAGTAAATAAAAGATTAGGTTTTTAAGAGAAGCTAGATTAACCCCTTTAACTAGAATAACTACTATGAATATATGTGATAGCTATTATTTGCCTCACATTTACATTAAGATTAGCTGAAAAATTTAAATCCCTAGAAGTACAATAAGCTGGGTTTTGGTTATAACTGCCTATTCATTGGGAATAGAATCTTCTAGTTTTTCAACCTTTTTTTAATAATTGTGGTAGAACATTCTTCAGATGGCTGCCAAAATCCCTCTCATTTTCAATACACTTTCCCAGTGTGAGTTGGTCCTCCTAAGGCAAGGTGGGAACTATTTTATCTCCTCTTGGATAAGGGATGGGCCTGTGAGTGGACCAAATTAATACAGAAATATCACCACGTGACTTTCAGATCTGATCCTAAAGAGGTTTCAGCTGCCTCCCATGTAAAGAAGTCTGAGCTAGTCTACTAGAGTCCCATAGGGAGAGAAGATGCCTTGCAAAATAAGTAGCCATATAGAGAACAGAGGCTCTCCAGCCTGTAGCCAGACAGCTGTGAAGTATGTGAGTGAGACCGTCTTAGACATTCCATCCGCAGTTGAGGTCCCTACTGTGTGCAGCTGTGTGAGTGACACAGCCAACCTAATGACATGCAGCAAAAGAACCACCCAGCTGACCCCAGCTAACCTAGGGAATTACACAAAATAATAGATGATTCTTTTAAGTTTGAGGTAGGGTGTTATTCAGTGATAGATAACAAAAAATAATACTGGTAAATACATTTGTATGATCTTCCATTTATTTATTCATTCATTCATTATTTCATTCATTCGGTGCTGGAGGTAGAATGCAGGGCCTTTCACATGCTAAGCAAGTGCTCTACCACTGAGCTGCACTCTCAGCCCCTTTTTATTTTTTATTTTGAGGAAGGTCTTGCTAAATTGCACAGGTTGCCTTTGGCCTTAAGCTCATGATCCTCCTGCCTCAGCCGCTAAATCACTGGGACTACAGGTGTGCGCCACAGTGCCTAGCTATGATGTTCCATGTTTCTTAAAAGTCTTTTCACATCCATTGTCCTACAGCCATGCCATGAAGTAGGAAAATAGGTCAAGGTTCAATACCCTGTTTGAGATCTAGAGTGCTTAAAAACAAACACAAAGTTTCCATTTAAAAGAAGAGATTTTTCTTGTACGTGAATACTGTATTCTTGATTTTCTATTTTATGTCTACTATAGTAGTGATTACTAAGAAATCAAGTATTGACTAAAAAATACTCTCTTCAGTCTTTTCAGTTAGAACTGGCAAATTTAAACCATTATATTCATTTCTACTAGTCCTATGGATTCAAAAAGTAAATAACCTTTCTGGAATTGTGCCTTTTAATTTATGCATATCTCTAGTTTTATCTTGTTTAAGAAATGTTAGTCTAAAAGTTCTATGCACAAAGCACTGGTATTTTCAAGCATATTATAAACTGGATTTTTGGATTTGAAATGACCTTTGAAAATTCTTTCCTTACTTATTTTCATTGTGTTCCTAAGTTTTACAACTTTCCTATCTCTCTGGGTTCAAGTTTAACAAAACAATGGTTGGGCACCTAGCCCAGGTGCTTTGTTATTTATTTATTTATTTATTTATTTACTTATACTTGGGGTTAAACCCAGGACCTCACACATATGTTGCAAGTGTTGTGCCACTGGGCTGCACCTCCAGCATATTTTTTATTTATTTTATTTGGAGACAGGGTCTAAGTTATGAAAACTGCCTCAGCCTCCCAAATTGTTGGGATTAGAAGTATGTGCCACCGTGCCCTGCCAAGTTCTTTGCATTTTAGTTCCCCCTCTTTTACCCCTCCCTCCAGGGTTACCTGGGATGTTGCTTATGATTGTAGAACATTTAGCTCCAGCAAGAAAAAGACTTGGGATTTTCCCATTGCTAGCTAAGTGTTCTTGGGGGTGGGGGTGTGTATGGCTTAGGGAATGGACTCAGAAGTCAAGAATGGTCTTATTTACCTAAGCAATAATCTAATAATAAATTTGAGGAAGATGATTGCTAGAGACCAAGCTTTCAAAGTAAACTAAGTGGTTTACCTCTAAGACAGAACATTATTCAAATTTCAAAAGCTTTGGATCCAGACTGGTAGTCCATCAACCCATTTGTTGCTGTTTTTACATGCTGTGGGGTCAGATCCAACTCATAGCGACTTTTATAGGATTTTCAATGGCTGATTGTTTCAGAAGTGGATTGGCAAATTCTTCTTCCACTTTGATAGTGCTGGAGATCGAACTCAGGGCCTCAGAGAGCACAGAGTAGGACTCTACTTATGAGCTAAACCCCATCCTCATCAACCCACTAGTCAGTTTCTTTTCTGAAGAAACATCTCATTACCAAAAGGCATGCTATTTCCTCCTTTCCCAGAACAGTTACAATGCAAATGAGAACAAGGAGTGCACATGTTAAGTTACAGGAACTGCAAGCTAAGAATCCACTGGGAGGCTGTTACGACACATGTAGATTAAGCATTTTCTACTTGAGACCTCTCGTTGGCTGCTTCTTGATCTTAGGCTAAAGAATCATGACCTACAGATCTCTCCAAATTTGACTCCTACCTACTTCTCCACCTTCATCCTGCACCATCCTCTTCCTCACCAACTGTGATCCTGGTATTTTGGTCTTTTAGCTCCTCACACTTTCAAGAAAACCAATCCAGCCATATGCTCCACATGTTCTGTTGTCTCTGATGAAATGTTCTTCTTCTCTTCTTTGCTTAGTTAACTCCCACTTACCATTCAAGTCTCAGTTTTGACCTCTTCTGCCAGGGACTATTCCCACCCACCTCTTACAAGAGGCTCGAGCTTCCTGTTATATAGTGTTAATGTAAGAGATGGTGTATGTCCTTTCCAGTACTCAGTAAACTGCAATTTAAATTGTTATTTATTGTCCATTCTCTCCACTTTATAGAGGCTGTACCATGTCTTGTTCATTGTTTTACTACCAGGGTCTTGTTCAGTATAGAATAGGTAGTACTCAATGCCATTTCTGAGTATGAATCTATTTTATTTAAGAAATTTAAAAATATATATCTCTATATAAATTTCTACGTTATATTACAGGTACTTTTGTGAAGATACCAAAGAAGGATGTGACAAGTTTTAATAAGAAAGATGGGCTGAGATTTAACTCAGTTGGTAGAGCGCTGCGCTGCAGGCTCTGAGGTCCCGAGTTCAATTCCCAGCACCACAAAAATGGGAGAAGGGCCTGGCAATCCACTCCCAAGGAAATCCTGATATAGTTGCCATTGAAAACCCTATGAGGGTCACTATGAGTCGGATACTGACTCGACGGCACCTACCAACCAACCAACCAATAAGAAAGATATTCACAAAAGTAGACAAATCAGTGATATGAGAGAAATCCAAATGATACTCAGTGGGAGAATAGGAAAAAAGGGGCTGACTATAAATAGTGACTATAGAAAGCTTTGTGGAGGAGAATCTTGAAGTGCCTGTAAGAATGGATAAGATTTACACACGTTTTTGTGGTGACCAAGACACAGTAAAGGTCACAAATGTTTGTCAGCCCACCAACACTTTTCCATTCTTTGCTCTTTCTTTTTTCCACCTAATGTCCCAAATGCCTTCCAAACTCCAGGAAATAAAAGAAGTGGTGGTTTAATATGGTATTGGTAATGCTTTACTCAAAGAAGTGTCATTTTAATGATAAACTGTTAGACCTAGTGTGTAAAGACCGACTTAACCTCTTGCAGCAATTACTGCTTGGCATCTATGGAGAAACACAGATCAGGAACCACAAGCCAACAATGTCTAAGAAAAGTCCTTGCTTAAGTGCAGATAAAAGGAATATAAAATGTTTAGAGGAGAGAGAACGTACAGGCCATGCAGGTAGCCTAGTGACAATGTGCCAGAGAGCAGTCATAACTTTGGGAAAAGCTAGGCTTGCCACAACATGAGGAAGTCTTTGTATATGTTGGTGGGTCCTGACACAGTTTTAAGAAATACTGGTGACAAGCATTTCATTTAATGGTTTGGAATTCTGTACAGGTACATGAAGTAGCCTGCTCAACTACTCAGAACAAAGAAGAATTAGACCTGGGAAATCACCTCAGTTGCCCAATCTTCAAACAATTCTCATTTTCAGGATAGGATCCAAGGAGACGATCTCTAGCTCTTTTCTTCTGAGGTTTCCAGCTCCTAGCTAAGTGGTTGGTCTCCCAGGTGAGCAGCTACTCTTCACTGGTTTTGATAAGATAGGAAAATATGCTTAAACAAGTCTGCTCATGGAATTTAAGATTTCAGCAACAAAACTTCATATTTAGCTTCACAATTAAAATTTCTGAAGTTTGGTAAAAGTAACAAGCATTAAGTGACATTAAGGCATAATTTGGTTTCCTGGCTTTGCATAAATTATGTCAATATTGAAGTGGGAAACAGACTTTCATTAGGGAAGACACATTTAGTAAACTATACTGCTTACACAAAATTTTCTGATTCTGATCCAAAGAAATGTGGCTTGGCTTTGGAGACAGTTCTTTTTTATATCAGATCTTCACAGTGCTATCTTAGAGATTCTAAGCAACTATTCATCATAAAGTAAACTTTAATTCCCAAGTATTTTTTAACATCAATCTCTCAACATAAGGCACTATAATTTAAAAGCAGCATGGACTATCTAGCAACATGTCTGTGCAACTAAACTGTGCTTCTTAAGTACAGCATTGTGCAATCCTCATTCACTTTGCATTAGGTGATAAGGACTCAATTCCTTATCATTTAAATCTCACATTTTTATGACCCTTTATTTAAAGTTAATATTTTAATGGGCATATATCAAGATCTGAACAAATCTTATATCAGAAATTTTGTTTAAACTGAGAAAAAGGCACATGTTATTTCAAAGCCCCTTGATATGAGCACAGTTACCTAATTTTTGCTGTAGTAATAGAGCTTGTCATAAAGAAAAACACTTGGAAATAATAAAACAACACTCCATATAGGGAAAGGAAAAGTCATCAGTTGATGGGAAGTTTAATGAACATATGATCCTAGTCCATTCAAAGACCAAAGAAAAGTCTCAACAATCGCCACTTTCAAGCATTATATATAAATTTAATATTTCATAAGTCTTCTAGTGAATAAATTCAGTCAATTCAATTGCCAACTATTTCATTGACACAACTAAAAAACAGGAATGAGTTTGAACCTATTTTTCCCTACAGCTCACTCAAAACAGATAAGAATGAAAGAAAAAACTTTAAGGGAGATAACAAAAAAGAAAAATAGCAACACTTGAGTTAGAAAATAGCTTATAATTGTGCTATCCATTAGCATTTTCTGTGATGATGAAAATGTTCTACATCTGTACTACCCAGTACAGTGGCCACTGAACATATGCAGTGAATGAGTACTTATTATATGACTGGGGAAATGAATTTTTAGTTTTAACTAATGTAAATTTACACAGTCACAAGTAGCTCATAGCTACTGTATTAGATAGCATAGGCATATTAACTGAATCCCTGAGAAATGAAGAAGTTAAATATGGCAACTATTTTGTGGTCAGCAAGAGTCTCCAATTATTTTTATCTGATGCTTATCTTTTAAAATCCTTATTAAATCAGTCATGAAAAAGAACTTTGGCTACAAATAATAAACTTACTGTCAAAGAAGGCAAGAAATGGTAAGAATGCTATAGCACAAAGGATGAGTTCAATCCTGAGTTCTGTGGTTACTGTTCTGTCATGTTACCAGCATACCCAGGAATTAGAGATTTAAAGGGGGCTGTAACTTTGGCCAAGGCAGTTCAGTTTGACCCAGACTTTCTATAGAATCAGTAGGACCAAGTATAACTGAAAAGAAAGTTAGGTTTTCCTAACTCTCTCTGGAAGTGAATGGGATTATTTTAAGTGATTACTACACCTTAACTAAATATCCTATTTGAAATACATTCTAATATATATATATATATATATATATATATATATATATATATATATATACACATATATACACATACATGGGCTGGGATTTAGCTCAGTGGGTAGAGCACTGCGCTGCAGTCTCTGAGGCCCCGAGCTCAATTCCCAGCACCGCAAAAATGGGAGAAGGGCCTGGCAATCCTCTCCCAAGGCAATCCCGAAGCACTCAGTCATTGAAAACCCTGTGAGGGTCACTATGAGTCGGATACCGACTTGAAGGCACCTAACAACAACAACAACAATACACATACATATATATACAATATATATATATATATATATATAAATTTAGTAGATATATGTGAACATTTTGGAAGGGAGACTTCTCTCTCTCTCTCTCTCTCTCTCTCTCTTTTCAAGGGTATCCAAACTTTTGACCACATCAAGTAAAGAGGAGTTGTCTTGGGCCACACATAAATTGTTTAATTAGTGCATATACATAATAAAGCGGAGTCACAAAGAAAATAAATGCTAAAAAGTACATGATATTAAAGGAATCTATGGGGCTGCTAGCCTGACCTGTGATCTGCAGGTTGGACATGCCTGAAAATACTTGGGTACATTTTCACTAATTTTTTGGTACCCCAATACTTCTTTCATCAGCCAGTTATCAGACCTTATAGGTGGTCCTGAATACATTTAATCAGTTACACTCCACAAACACTATCTGATGAAGGCAGAGAAGGAATTATTCACCTCATTAACAGAAAGATTTGAAGGTAAGCTACTTGCCAAAGGTGACCAGAACATCAACCCTATGATTCTTATTCCATGATTCTTTCTTCAGAGTATTTAAAGTACAAAAGTCACAAAATATATTTTATTGTGTAATAACTGGAATGCAATAGGAATAGATTTTTATAATCACCAAGCCTTAGGGTAGTTTTTGTATTTGGGGAGATTTTTCACATAGAATTCCAGCCTTATTTTTAAGATCATCTCTGGCTATAAGAAAATGAATCTATACCATTGTTGCAGGAATCAGAATGAAAAGTAGGATGAATTACACAGTTAGCTGAAAGAGAATGATGTAAAATCTAGAATTATTTCCAAATCTAGAATAAATTAATTTTCTTTGCCAAATTTGTTCACAATCAAGAATGTATTCACTGCAGTATGCTAGAGATTTAGCTATAATACATAAATCAATATTCATCAGATAGCTAAGTTATTATTAATAGCCAGGCTGGTAGCAAACTCTCAGACACAAGCAATTTTCCTGCCTCAGCCTCCAAAATAGATGGGACTACAGGAATGTGCCACCATGGCCAGCTTTTAGTTGCAGCTGAATGTAGCTGAGTATGTCAGCTGAATGTAGCCTACTAACCCAAGCCAACTGACATGTGGAACAGCCAAATCTTGTCCAAATTCCTGAGCTACCTAGTCATGAGGAATAATAAATAATTGGTTCAAGCTAAAAAGTTTGAGTTGATTATTATGTTATCTATTTCTATACTTGACTGCCTAACCTGCCACTTCTATTTTTCATTCCAAATAAAAGGAGTAACTTGGAAGTTTCAGTTGTTCCTTTTCATTCATGTTTAAATATAGTGAACACAAATATTTCTGAGTGTATTACCAACATGAAAATGCCCACCCAAACAAAAAGCTCATTCTTGACTTTCCCTCTACATTGGTCTCATTCTTATTGCCACCATCAACTAAAAATACAAAATAAAATAGGTACTGACAGAGTAATGTGTTCCTGGAAAAGCATAACATACATTTTTATGCCATTCAGAAAGAATGTGGTTATCAAAGGAATCCTCAGCTAAGGCCTTTATATTGGAATTTGAATGGAGAAAAGTAACCAGATAAATCTATAAAACTGAAATCAATCAGCCAGGCTGTCCATCTCTAGAGTACTTTCTAAAATGTCACCCTTGCCCCAGCTTACATGTTTTATTCTCTTTCTTTCTTTTCTTCTTCTTTCTTTTCTTTTCTTTTCTTCTTTCTTTCTCTCTTTCTCTCTTTCTTTCATGCTGGGTACTAAACCCAGGGCCTTGGACATGCTAAACATATGCTTGACCATGGAGCCATACCTCTAGCCCTCTTTTCTTTTTTCTTTCTTTCTTTCTTTTTTTAAAAACATGAATGTTAACTCCATGATGAGAGAAGAACTCTAAATTATTATAAAATATAAGTAGGTAAGTGTTAAGCTTACATGTTAATCTTGTTTGCTGGGGAGACTCTTTATCTCCCTACAATGAAATTGTGCTGGGAAAAGTATCTTTAATAGACAAAATAAGCATAAATGGCATTTTTAAAGAGAGGGGAATGAAGTCACTAGAGAAGACTAAAATGCAAAAAGCGGATGTTAGGTTGTTAGGTGCCGTCGAGTTGGTATCCGACTCATAGCGACCCTCTGTACAACAGGGGAAACACTATTGTCAGTGCTTCTCTGCTGTTCATAGGGTTTTCAATGGCAGATTGATTTTTGGGAGGGGGTTGCCAGGTCCTTCTCCCAAGTCTACAGCTTCTGGTGTTCCCAGGCAGTCTCCCATCCAGGTACTAACCAGGCCCCACCCTGCTTAGCTTCCAATATCTGATGGGATGGGATGCCACAGGGCTATGGCTGCAGACAAAAAAAAAAGGGGGGGGGGATACTCTCTAATATAAAACTTACATTACAGCTTCTATTTAGGTCAAGCCCTGAAAGAGGAATGCTAAAGGATAGAAAACCACTTAAATAAAAATAGAATAGCTAATTGACAGCTGGTATCCTAAAGGTCACCATCTCAGAACTTCATGGTTGCCCTTAGTGCTACCTAACTTGCTTCCACCACTGCCACCTTCTTCATATTTTATATAGTTTGTGGCTTCCACCTGAGCCCTTCTAAAGGTACTTTGGTGGAAGGAGAAGTACACAGCATACACTGTTCTCATTTCTCCTGCAGACTCTCCCAGTTTAGCACAATTAGTAAGCATGGTACATAATCCATAAGGAAGTGATATATAATCCACAAAGCAAAGTGAACCTAATGACTCACTCAATTTGAAAAATTGCCAGTTCTGTCAGAAATGCCAACACTCCAATCAAGTATTTACTACACAGAATCTTCACCTAGGTGCAGGAGTAAACATAACCAATTTCGTAGCCAACAAATGGATCTCAAAATATCTATAACCATATCAATACAGGCAATCCACAAAGACAATGATTCCTTCTCAATCAACTTTTCAAGGGTTTGGTAGACATTGTCTCATAATATTTTTGCATCTTTAGGGTGCATGACACAGGAAATATTCAAATTGTGAGGACTTCAGGTACAAAGGAATTTTCCATACCATAAGTAATACAAATTGATGTCATTTTAGAAAAATCAGAGGCACTGATTATTAAAGGACTCAAGTGATACATCATATAGTTTTCCTAAAATGAAGTTCTAATCATAGCCATGTTAGATACTTCCCTATTTAAGGGATTAGAGACATTAAGGTAGAACTCCCTGAAACAGTTTCCATGGGCCTGACTTCAAAAAAAAAAAAAAAAAAAAAAAGGAGAATTGTCTGTTCATACCATTTTTACTCCTGTGACCAGGTATATTAGCTGAGATTTTTTGACGGAACATGGACAAGAAATAAGAAATGCCTTAAGGTCCTGCTGTTCCTACCATTGTTGGAAGAGAAGATGTCGCTTTGATGCTGACACCTCTCTGACTTGTCATCAAGTCCCTTTTGCTTTTCAGCAGCACTGAAAGCATTTGGAAGTCAAGAATAATCTTTGAGCTCATTATAAGACAGTCCATAGGGGAATCAAGCTATATTAAGTCCATTGTTTATGCAGACAAAGGAAATCTTTGGAGGATCAATGGTTTCCAGTAACTGTGAAAATATAGGCATTCTTTTTCTTTGTCAAGAAGCCTGATGATGGGTTGTACTTTCTGACTGAGACAGCCCAATATCCCCAGTCTTAAGAAAGAGTGTCCAATGAATAATTTTGACATCTAAAACTAATCACATACCCCTGGCTTCAGGATGTTTCCACCTTAGCTCCACCTTCAATATACATGCACTAACTGGTCTTTTAGGCTTACAGACACCCTGGCATCCAATGTCGTCAGATCTCAGAAGCTAAGGGCTGGGCTTGATTAGTCCTTGGATGGGAGACCATGTGGGTGCTATAGACTTGGAAGAAGGTTCCAGCAGCCTACTCCTGAAACAATTCAGCCATTGAAAACCCTATGAATAGCACAGAAGCACTAACAGTACTCTTTTGCCTGTTGTATACAGGGTTGCTATGAGTAGGACACTGATTTGATGGCACCTACCAACAACAATAGCAACGCAACAACAACTGGTCTTTCAGTGAGATGACTCTCAAGCAGTGGAACACTTGAAGCATCCCAGGAAGGATCCCCATGTACCACATCCTCTGAATGTAGCATGAGGGTCACTATCTTTACTGCTGGCAATCCCTGCCCCATTCCCTTCTCCCACGCCAAAATCTGTTCACTCTAAAACAGTCTCTTCTGTGATGTTCCTAGATTTCCTGGTACTAAGGCATACTTTTCATATCCTTAGTAGGTTGTTGACTCCATGTCTCCCTCTCCAAGGCTCTTTGGATGGGTTCTCATAGTATGGGCATATCCATGTACATTATAGCCAACCATGACCTCCCAAGAAATCTCATACATAACATATTCTTACATTCTCTAGGTTCCTTCTTGGATTATTCACCAGACTATAATTATTTTAGTGGGGGAAGACTTTAATTTTTAAGTTTTTTAAAAAGTATTGAAATATAATTAACAGAAAAATAAACAGATCTTAAGTTTGGTTTATGAGTTTTGACAATAGTATACAGTTGTGTAACCACCACTCACAATAAGATGTAACACATTTCTATCCATAAGAATGTTCCCTTATTCCTCTTTCTCTCTCCAACCTATCACCAGAGATGAACTTTATCTGTACCTATTTCATATAAATAAAAATTATAGAATGATAAATTGTTTCTGTGACTGGCTTGTTTCATTTCAGCATGTTTTTGAGATTCATCAGTGTTGCTTGAATCAGTGGTGTTTTCTTTTGTATTGCTGAGTAGTATTCTATTGTTAGAGAAATTGTTCATTCTCCTGTTAATGGACATTCATATTGTTTCTAGTTTTTAGCTTTAAGAATAAGGGCACAATAAATATTTTTATGCATTATGTCTGTTTTATGAATGTAAGTTTTTATTTCTTATTGATAATAATCTAAGAGTGAAATTATTGGACCATATATGGTAAAAGTAAATGCTTCACTTTATTTTTTTAAAAAACATGTTAAGCAGTTTTCTAATATGATTAGGCCAATTTACATTCCCATGACAACTTAGAAATCCAGATGCTCTGGGATTGAACTCAAGTCCTCAGAGAGCATGGAGCAGTACTGTACCAACTTAGCCATTCCAGTGCATGTGAAATGGCATCCTGCTGTTGGCGTAATTTCTATTTCCTGGATGTCTAATGTTGCTGGGCACTTTTTTTTTTTTAATCATTGGCCATTCATACATCTTTTGTGCAATGCCTGTTCAAGTCTTTAATTGGGTTGTTTGAGGTGGTTTTTTTTTTTTTTTTTTTTTTTTTTTTTTTTTTTTTTTTTTTTTTTTTTTTTTTTTTTTTTTTTTTTTTTTTTTTTTTTTTTTTTTTTTTTTTTTTTTTTTTTTTTTTTTTTTTTTTTTTTTTTTCTTTTTTCTTTTGAGACAGGGTTTTGCTATGTATCCCAGGCTGGAACTAATCATTCTCTTGCCTCTACCTCCTGAATACTTGGATTATAGGCATGTGCCACCATGTCCAGTGGGTTGTCTTTTCATGGTAAATCTGTGTTGTTGTTGTTGTTAGGTGCCGTCGAGTCGGTATCCAACTCATAGCGACCCTCTGTACAACAGGGGAAACACTATTGTCAGTGCTTCTCTGCTGTTCATAGGGTTTTCAATGGCAGATTGATTTTTGGGAGGGGGTTGCCAGGTCCTTCTCCCAAGCCTACAGCTTCTGGTGTTCTTAGGCGGTCTCCCATCCAGGTACTAACCAGACCTGACCCTGCTTAGCTTCCGAGATCTGATGGGATCGGATGCCACAGGGCTACGGCTGCAGGCTGGTAAATCTGTTGTTGTTGTTGTTGTTGTTGTTGTTAGGTGCCGTCGAGTCGAGTCCGACTCATAGCGACCCTATGTACAGCAGATCGAAACACTTGCCGATTCTGTGCCAGGCAAACCATCTTATTTATGTTTAAGCCCATTGTTGCAGACACTGTGTTAATCCATCTGGTGGAGGGTTTTCCTGTTTTCCGTTGACCTGCCACTCTTCCAAACATGATGTC
>VMDO01027772.1:0-24809 GCA_007922755.1 Pedetes capensis | reverse complement strand
TATTTGATGAAATATTTTTAAGGCAATTTTAATTTTAATTTTGACAGATATGGTAAAATTCAAGTCCAAAGTAGATATTTTAAATTAAACTGTGGGGACTGGGGCTTTAGCTTAGAGAGTCTGTGTAACATGTATAAAGCCCTGAACTCAATCCCTGACCTCAATTTTTTTAAAAAAGTATCTGTACGTAATTATGTGAGTTTTTATTTCACTTTAATAGTTGACAACAATAAATTCTTTATTATTAGAAATTTTCTGAGTAAAAATGTCATATCGCAATTTAGTGTTTTATTTATCCAAAAATATTTTCATACTACTTATAATTTACCAGGCCCTATGCTGGCAGTGGCTGGGATTTAGCTCAGTTGGTAGAGTGCTGCTCTGTGGTGTGAGAACCTAGATTTGATCCCAGCGCCTCAAAAAGGGAAAAGGACCTGGCAACCCACACCCAAAACAATCTCAAAACAATCAGCTGTTGAAATCTCTATGCATAGCAGAGAAACATTGATATGGTGCTAGGCATGGCACAGTGTCAGGCAATGTTTGGTCTGTTATACATAGGATTACTATGAGTTAGACTTGACTGAACACCACCTAACAACAACATTCTGGCAGTTAGAGTAGAGTGGCAAATGAAACAAAGGAATTCTTATGGACTTTCTGGGAAGAGAAAGGTAATAAACAAATATTATGAAATAAAATGAGTACCTAGAGATAGTGTCTGTGTACACATAAAGGCCCCAAGGAGAAACACAAATAATAAAGCAGATGAAGCATATAGGAGTTTGTGTGATGCTTCCTTCAAATGGGCCAATGGGGTTTCTTAGAGCCAGTAATATTTAAATAAAAACCTTAAAAAGTTTGATGTTGGAATAGGTTTGAATAATGTCTTGGAGTTTTCAGTTTTAAATAATATTTAAGATTTAATACTGTTCCATATATTCATTCATGTTTGATTTTCTGTCAAATACTTGCTATTGCTTATTGAATTTTTCTTTTTAATTTATATATTTTCTCTTTTATCAGAAGTCATGGTGCCATTTTCAAGTAGTGTAAAGGGCATACAAGGATCACTAATCTCAAATATTTGTCTCATTCATAATATAAAGTACATACAACATCCTACTCAATATTACAGTAAGTTTTTCTTCATAAGGAACACTCATACACATCCAGTAAGATACAGCTTATTAATTTTCTCAACTCTGAAGCCATCCTTGACTTGTCAAGAAAGAGATGGTTCTCTTCTCCTCCATGATCCCCAGTGACTTATCTTTAGCTCTATTTTTATATATTGTCAGTGTGTGCTCACTTCTACCATAAACACTCAATTGTGGCCTTATATCCATTTGTTTTCTAAGATTTATCACAGCGTCCAGCCATCAGCTGGTTTTGTTGATGAATATGTGTGTTAAGAATAGGCAAATAATTGAATAAATGTGCATCCCATTGTAGAAGACAGGCAGGCAAGAGCTAAAATACTCCCAGGTTATAAATCCATCACTTGTTTATTTTATTCATAGCCAATATGAACATTCTATTCGTAAGCCATTAACACTGGCTTTTTCTCACTAAATAATATCCAAAGTCATTTACAATTATTTCCTTGTGTTGATTTGAGCTACTTATTACACTCTTGCTTTATTTTTTACTCTATGTTTTCCTTCCCCCTGATCATTCTGTTTCTCATGGGGTCTCCATCGGCTAGAAGTTTAAATAGGACCATCCTCCACTAACTTTCCTATGTTGCTTCTGAATACAGTGTGTGGGAAAGAAGTTTGAAGAACTTTCTAAGGTCTTACCATCTTCTGATTATCACCTACAATTTTTTAAATTATTCCACTGTTTGTTTCCTTGACTTTTATATCCAAGGATATCTTCAGAATGACTTCTACCCAAGAAGAAAAGCTTGCAGCAAAAAAAAGCAAGTAGATATCACTGCTATTGCCTTTGAGCACATGTGTAAGGTCATTATCTTCTATAGCTAAGCACCCTTGAGTTGTTGTTAGGTGCCATCGAGTCGGTATCCGACTCATAGCGACCCTCATAGGGTTTTCAATGGCTGTTTCGGGATTGCCTTGGGAGTGGGTTGCCAGTTCCTTCTCCCACCCTTGAGTTAGAATCTGATTATAATCTCAACTAAAATGTTTATGTTTTGGACATGAAAGCATGAGATGCTTCCAGCCATGCAGGAGCTGGAAAGTTGTGTTTTTAAGTCCCAAATAGTGTCTAGGCGTATAGTCACAGAAGGAACAATCGTCAGGCAAATGCTAGTTTCAAGAAATCTAGATAGGCAATCACCCTATACTCTGGGTATCTTTATAAGCAGCAGCTTGCATTTCTGATCTATAGTGTTTTTCCATAGTTGTTTGTTGATTTCATAAACAACTGAACACAGCAGACATGTAGTATAGAACACACCAAGAAACCCAACAGTGGTTTGTGGCAGGAAGAGGCCCTGAAGTAGGCAAACTAATATCACAGCTATTGCAAACAGGGAGCTGGCGATCACAAAGCTAGCCTAAGTAACTATAATATTCAAAGGTCCAGGGTCAAAGAGAGATCTATATCTAACTAATGACTTTGAAACTTATAATCAATCAACTACAGTTACAACTCATTAGAGGTCTAACTTTTGAATTAAGCAAAAAAAAGTGTGAATCATAAAAAAAATTATCAACAGGAGAGAATACATTGGTATATATTGGGGAAGTAATGCATAATTCTTAGCCAAAAGGACATCTTGGCATAAATGGGCAAATAAGTGTGAAGAATAGTCAACATAGTGTTGTCATTGTGGTTAGGTGTTGTCAGGTTGGGTCTGACTTATAGTGACCCTCACAGGGTTTTCAATGGCTGATTGTTTTGGGATTGCTTCAGAAGTGGATTGCCATGTACTTCTTCTATGATACAGTGTCATTAAGATAACATTAAAGCTTGGAGGGCATGAGGCTCCCAACAAGTGCTCTTCCTAATACAACTTTCTAGAGAGGAAAATGTGTTGAGATATTCCTTACTTTCAGAACTGTAAAAATTGGACCACATGTGTTATGAAATATTTAAACTTCAAAATTTTAACAGCGGATTTCAATTTCTGTGAATTAGTAAATATCTGTCTTTGATTAAATGTGAAATATTTGTTGAAATTTTCAGGGAAATTTTTGATGACAGACTTCCATTTATTTCAGATTGGCTCCAACTCTTCTGCTTGTGGAATGAATAATTATGCAGGAAAATTTACACAAATTTATTGAAATTGTGGATAGAAAAAGTCAGTAGATAATGTTAAGTAAGATGCACTAGTTCCTAGAGAAGGACATATGTTTGGGAGAGTGGCTGGTCAAGGAGAAGAAGGAAGACCCTCAAGTAGATAGACTGACACAGTCTCTGCAACAATGAGCTTAAACATACAAATGATCATGTGCCTGCAACACTGTCACGGAGTGTTTCATTCTGTTGTACATAGGGTCGCTATGAGTCAGACCCAACTCCACGGCACCTGACAACAAACAAGATGCACATGGTGGCCATGGATATACCTCAATTATTTTTTTTATGTAGGAGTTATTGTTAATAAAGTTAATGGTAGTAACTATAATTTATCACTTGGCAATGATTTGACATAGTAGTTAAGGTGGGAAATGAAGAAATAAAATATAAAATTTTAAAAGAAAGTTTTTATATTTTATTTTTAAGGATTAGATCAATTTCTAAATTTATCAGATGTTAAATAATCAATAAGACTTTCACTTTAAATTATCATGTTTTCTGAAAATCCATATTGATAAAAGAAAAAGGGATCCGTTTGTGGAAAAGAATTCACTTCAAAATGATTTAATTTTAAAAAATTATGATATTATACCACTAAAAAATTTTACAGACCAGAAGAGGCTGGTTATTTTCACAGTCTTTCAATAGAAGAAAATAGAAACTGTGGTAGAAGGTTAAAGGAAAGGAAAAAAAGGCTTAGAGGAATTACATTCAGGAAAATTTAACAAGATGAGTAAGAACCTCAGGACAAGGCAATTTGGATATCACTACTCAGGAATATGAAATAATTATTTCAGTTTAAGCCTTAACATCCTTGAGTTTTTAAGTATTGTTTTAAAGTACATCTTGGCTTAAGTTTCAGATTTCTAAGCATGAACTTTAAAAATTGGAAGTTCTGCATTGTTTTATTCTCTGTTTTTCTTTTCCTATCTTACATTAAAAATAATAATAAATAACTGAGGTGGTCCATGGACAAAAGTGAGACCAACCAAGACCTGAGAATGGTAAGAAAGTGTTCATTATGGCTAACTCTATATGACTCTCCCAAGGGAAAACATTTAAAAGATTCAGGGTAAATTCTCAAAGAATAGAGATGTTACCTTGGCTCCAACTTCCTTTATACTCAAATATTCTCAGCAGCCTAGAAGCAATGGGTAACGAAAAAGTAGATGGAGAAGAGGTAGCTGGGGAATACAAAATTGAAAATATTTATTTAAGAAATTTGTTTTTTATCACTTTTAATGATTATTCAATATTTCAAGCTTTAAGGACAACCTTTAGCATATCAGAGATTAAGAACAATGAGTGATCCTGGCATACCCTTGCTCCTTCAAGTCATACCACCAAATGGTAATTATTTTGTTATCAAAAAATAAAGCTATATTTGGGAATGGGAGTGGACAAAAAATGAAAGCCTATTTGTAGACATGCATTCATATTTTCTCTTGTGTGCACCTGAATATTCATCAGTACATTTCTTTTCATGTGAGAGAAATGTAGTTTTTGGAATATTTTTTAAATGTTTGTAAAATAAGTTGTGTGGTTAAGTCTTTGTGTTTTATGGCTTTCCGTTCATATGCTAGGAATGAATTATTCTTAGGCATAAATACAACACTAAAATTTTGAAAAATATCCAAAACTGTAGTTCCAAAACCTCTTTGAAATATTCCCATGATCAAATATTTGAAGCCTCTGGAAAATAACGTATCACAAAACACACTGTACTGAGACTTCACTTGAAGATTCACAAAGTCTAAAATGAAGCTGTAAAAGAAATGTAGGTTTAACAACAACAGCTGTTTCATACCAGAGACTTTTAAAACAGGAACACATAGAAAATGAATCAGATAAGCTTGACAATTGTCATCAGAGTAAAAATAGTTATAGAATGCAATATTTTTGTGTGTTTTTTGTTTGGTGTTTATTAGTTTTCCAAATTCTCAAAAGCACAGTACTCAGATACTGAAATAGAAGAATCAGTTCTGTTTGTTTTTAATCTCTAGTGTATTTGGAGTTTCTTTAACAGTACTTTTAAAAATAAGCCTTAAGGGCCCGGTGCAGTGGCCCACACCTATAATCCCAGAGATTCAAGAGGTGGAGGCAAGAGAATCTCAAGTTCTAGGCTAGAGGCAGCCTGTGTCACTTAATAAGACCCTGTCCCAAGAAAAAATATTAAAAAGGGGCAAGGGTTTCAGTTCAGTGGTATAGTGCATGCAAAAAGTATGCCTGAGGCCCTAGGTTAGGCTTGAGGGCTGGGGTTTAACTCTATTGGTAGTGTGCTTGCTCTGCTCTCTCTGAGGCCCTGGATTTGATACCCAGCACTGCAAAAGTGGGAGCAGAATGTGGCAGCCCACTCTCAAAACAATCTCGAAGCAATCACCCATTGAAAACCCTAACTTGCTGTAAGTCGGACTCAACTTGAATGGCACCTAACAACAACAACAATATGTATTTATTACAACAACAATGTGTGTGTATGTATTTGTTGTTGTTAGGTGCCATTGAATTGGTGTCCAACTCATAGCGACCCTACCTACAACAGACAAAACACTATTGTTGTGCTTCTCTGCTAGTCATAGACTATTCAATGGCAAGTTGTTTTGTGGAAGTGGGTTGCCAGGTCCTTCTCCCAAGCCTATAGCACCTGGTGCTCCCAGGTGGTCTCCCATCCAAGTAATAATCAGGCCAACTCTGCTTAGCTTCCAGTTGACTGCAATACATGCACATGTGTGTGTGTGTGTACGCGCGTGTGCGTGTGTTTATGGTTTGGGCTGGACGTGCAACCCAGGGGTTGAGCACTGGCAAACTACATGCAAGGCCCTGGGTTCAAGCCCTAAGTATGACCAAACAGTAAAATGAAATAAAATAAAATAAAAATAGCACTGAAAACATTGAGCAAGCATATTCAATAAAACATTTGTTACTTTATTTTAATTTTGTCTCTTGGTATCTTTTTGTTGCAATTATTTGCTTCACAGAAATTCATGTATTCAAGATATAGGAGAATGAAAATTACTGACAATTAAATTATTAAACATGAAAAGACATATATAATTGATTTTGAACTCTGAAATAAACAAATATACTTGTCATTCATTTACTAAATGGTTCTAGGTGGGTTAGAATTCAGAATAATTACAAATACTGTTTTGTTGAGAGTTTAGTAGATTTACATTAACTTTTGGATTGCTAAGAATGTTTAGTAATTTGATTTAGATTATTTAATTGGACATGTTATGCAGGAGATTCTTCTTGATGCTCAGGTTAAGAGATTTTTAAAATTAATGTGAAATTATTGGATTGTTCAAGAAAATTACCACATATGGAAGAGTCTCATAATTTCTCCTTCTGGTGCTATATTTAAGCAGGTACTATTATCAGTGATTTCAAAGAATAAAACATATATTAGTAAGAAGTTTAGTTTATTTTCTCCAATACTTCAGGTAACTAAATGTTAAAACAAGCCAAGGAGAGTGGTTCTCCTAAATTTCTCATTACTTAGATACTCTGAGTTTCCTCATGCAAACTGTTAATTGAACTTTTAAATTAATGTTCATATAATGAGTTGTCTAAAAATCTATGATTAAAATGCTAGTGGTAACTCTGGAGGATTTGCTAAGATGCATTGTTTAAAGACTTCCTTTTTAGTTGAGAATTAGAAAACCTAGTGATTCTTTGACTGGGATTTAGCTCAGTTGGTAGAGAAACGCTCTATGCTCTCTGAGGTCCTGAATTCGATTCTCAGATTTGAAAAATGAAAACATGAGAAGGACTCCTGAAACAATCCTGACACAATCAGCCATTGAAAACTCTACCTGACTTGGAACTTAACAATAAGAGTGATTGATTATATAAAGAGGTAAATTAAAAAGTAGGGATAATTTTTTAGCACAAACTGAAAAAACTTTATGTATATCTTAATAATGATATATTTACATGTATAATGCACCTTGTTAAAATTTTTCACTGATCATTAAAGCAAAATAAAATATTACTTTCAAATAAATTATATTCAATTTTATGTTTACATGATTATTCCAAAATCATCTAAAGAAATGCATGTTGATTTAAAGAAATGAATGTTAATATACCCTGGAAAACATAATTAATAATGCACACTTTAAATGTGAATGAGTCCAAGAAAATGAACTATAATAGTGGGAACATTTCAAATTAGTATAAATTCTAAAAACTATGATAAAATATAATAAACAGCAATCTAAGTGTAGTATATTTAGAAATATTTGGTGGCAATTTGTAAAATCTATAGATCATACAACACCAGCATTTAGTTTTCAAACTTTTACCTATAAATAATTTTAAAATCTACAAGAAAACTGCTACCTAGAAAGGACACACTTGAGTATCACACTTGTTCTCACAATAATATTTTAAAATACACTAGATATTGATATTTTTACGCCTGCTGTTGTTGTTTTTAGGTGCCCTCAAGTCCTGTCCCACTCATAGCAACCCTCACAGGATTTTCAATGGCTGATGTTTTAGGATTGCTTTGGGAGTGGACTGCCACATTCTTCTCCCACTTTTGCAGTGTCAGAAATTGAACCCGTGACCTCCGAGACTGCAGAGCAGCGCTCTACCAACTGAGCAAAATCTCAGCCCTATTTTGACCCCTAGGTAATATTAAAGTAGCTAACTTACTTGAATTTTTTATCCTACCACTACAGAAAGGACAATAATAACATTTAAAAAGCATTTCACAGATTCTAAAAAAACTCACTCCTTGCTTTCTCATTGAAATCCTCCTGAATCATTTTGAGAAAAATAAAATGACAGGTATATTTTCTTTTATAAAAGTACTCATTTTAACTAAAGAACTGAGAGATTTGAGAAATGATAATAATCACACAGAATTCAGTTCATGTTCCTGGAATAATCATGATGTAAATGGTAAAGATAGGTTTGTGTTCATGGTATCTAAAGGAGGAATATTCATTCCATTAGGAATCCTGTTGCATAATGTCTTTTCAAAAATGTAATTTTGATATGGACATTTAGATTGATTTTCTATACATAGCCTGCTTGCCTGTAGACAAACATCTCTTGTATAAATTTGCTATAATATTGAAAATAAAAAATTGACAACTTTTGATATTTTGCTACAAATAAGCTTCATAGTACAAAAGTGAGCTTTTAGATATTTCCAACACAGGATAAAATTATATGTAGCTTGTATTTTGTTCCATTCCTCCCTATATCAAATGCTTATAGTCAATAATTGTTCATTTAATATGTGCCACAAGATAATAGTAAGGTGAAAATATTTTCACAGGAGTATATGAAGAATAAACAGAGATTAGAATAAAAGGTGGTTGTAAGTTAAAGTCTGACATTCCTCTGTTGAAGGTAAATTCTTAGTGGAGACATATTCTGTAACTCATAATGGTAATCAGTAAGGTTTCAAAGGTTATACTGTACAATGACTAAATGACTTAAAATTGCATGCACTAAGAAAAAGTGACTAATGCATTATATATCTATGTAAATGTATGTATGACAAAAATGTCAATAAAATCTACTATGCTTCTATATGGTTGGACAGCTTTGAATTAACTGTGTTGGTAAACAAGTGTATAAAAATAAGTTGGTCTTATCCTTATAAATTGACATTCCATATCAAGATTTTAGTGTTGAACCTAAATTTAAACTTTACTCCTTCAAGCTATTCAAAAGAAAAATGTACATGAACCATCTTACTATAGACATGAGAAGCAGTAGAAAATTCTCATTTTTGATGATACAGTGCTAAAGTGATTAGCCTCTGGCTATTATTGCTTGTTCATATTTAGTGGCAATCCATATTGAAGCCTATGGTCTTTGATCTTCATCAGCAAATATTTTAAATCCTCTCCACTTTCAGCAAGCAGAGTTCTGTCATCTGCATAATGCAGGCTGTTAATGAACCTTCCTCCAATTGTGATGCCACATTCATCCTCATAAAGTCCAGCTTCATGGATTATTTTCTCAGCATATAAATTGAAGAGATATGGTGAAAGTATACACCCCTGGTGCACATCTTTCTCAACTTTAAGCAAGCCATTGTTTCCTTGTTCTGTTTGAACAACTTCCTCCTGGTTCATGTACACATTCCTCATGAGTACAATTAGGTGTTGTGGTATTCCCATTTTTCAAAGTGTTATCCATAATTTGTCATGATCCACATAGTCGAATGCCCTTGGATAGTCAATAAAACCTGGATAGACATCTTTCTGATATTCTCTGCTTTTAACTAATACCCACCTGACATCAACAATGATGTCCCTGGTTTCATGCCCTCTTCTAAATCTGGCGTGATATTCAGGCAATTCCCTGTCTATATACTGCTGCAGTCCCTTTTGAATGATCTGTAGTAAAATTTTACTCACATGTGATATTAATGATATTGTTCCATAGTTTCCACATTCAGTTGGATCCCTTTTTGGGGAATAGGCACAAATATATATTTCTTCCAATCAGTTGGCCAGGTAGCCATCTTCCAAATCTGTTGTCATAAACATATTAGCACCTCTAGTGCTGCCTCTGTTTCTTGAAGCATCTCTATTGGTATGCCATCAATTCCTGGAGCTATGTGTTTCACCAATTCTTCAAGGTATCTTCTACTTCATACTTCAATGCCATTGGTTCCTCTTCACATGCAACCTCTTGAAATGGTTGGTCATCTACCAATTCTTTTTGGAATGATGACTCTGTGTATTCCTTCCATCTTCTTTTGATGTTTCCTACATGGTTAATATTTTCCCTGTAGAATCTTTTACTATTGCCACTTGAGGCTTGAATTTTTTCTTCAATCCTTTATCTTGAGAAAAAGTGAGTGTGTTCTTCCCTTTTGGTTTTCTGTCTCCAGCTCTTTGCACATATCATTATAATATTTGTTTTTCTCTTTTCAAACTGCCTTTTGAAATTTTCTGTTTAGTTCCTTACCTTCATCATGTCTTCCTTTTACTTTAGCGGCTCTACATCCAAAGGCAAGTGTCAGAGTCTCTTTTGACATGTAATTTGGTCTTTCTCTTTTTCCTGTCTTTTTAATAACCTTTGGCTTTCTTCGCAAGTGTTATCTTTGATGTCATGCCCCAACTTGTTTGGTCTTCTATCATTTGTGTCTAATGCATTAAACCTGTTCTTGAGATGGTCTCTGAACTCAGGTGGAATATACTCAAAGTCTTACCTTGGCTCTCTTACACTAATTTTCTTCAGTTTCAGTTTGAACTTGCATATGAGAAGATGAAGATCTGAGCCACAATCAGCACCTGGTTTTGTTCTGACATTTGATATGGAGTTTTTCCATCATTTCTTTCCACAAATGTAATCAATTTGGTTCCTGTATATTCCATCTGGTGAAGTCCATGTGTATAGTCTTCATTTATGTTGGTGAAAAACGTATTTGCTACGAAAAGGTCATTAGTCTGACAAAATTCTATCATGTGATCTCCAGCTTTGTTTCTGCCACCAAGACCATACTTTTTAACTACTGAGCCTTCTTGTTTGTTTCCAACCTTTGCATTCCAGTCACCAGTGATTATCAGTATGTCTTGATTGCATGTTTGATCTATTTCAGATTGCAGAAGCTGATAGAAGTCTTCCCTTTCTTTATTTGTGACCTTAGTGGTGGGTGCATAAATTTGAATAATAGTCATATTAACTGGCCTTCCTTGTAGGCATATGGATATTATTCTACCACTGACAGCATTTTACTTCAAGACAAAGCTTGAGATGTCTTTTTTGATGATGAACGTGACCCAATTTCTGTTTAGTTTGTCATTCCCAGCATAGTAGACCATATGATTATCTGACTAAAAATGGCCCATGCTGGTCCATTTTAGCTCACTGATGCCTAGAATGTCAATGTTTATGCACTCCATTCCTCTTTTAGTAATTTCTAATTTTCCTAGATATATACTATGTGCATTCCATGTTCCAATTATTAATGGATATTTACAGTTGTTTCTCCTCATTTTGAGTCATGCCACATCAACAAATGGAGGGCCCTGGGGCTTTACTAAACATCAACAAAACAAAAATCCATACCACTAGGTCAGTAGGAAACTTCACAACAAATGGAGAAGAAATTGAGATTGTCCATGATTTTGATTTACTTGGCTCTATAATCAACACCCATGGAAGCAGCAGTCAAGAAATCAAAAGATGCATTGCTTTGTGAAAAGTTGTGGTAAAAGATTTCTTTAGAGTATTGAAAAGTAAAGATGGCACATTGAAGATGAACGTGTTCCTAGCTCATGCCATGGTATTTTCAGTCACATCATATGGTTGTGAAAGCTGGACATTGAACAAGGGAAACAGGAGAAGAGTTGATGCTTTTGAATTATGGTGCTGGAGACAATTATTGAATATAACATGGACTGCCAAAAGAACCAACAGATCTGTCCTAGAAGTGCAACCAGAGTGCTCCTTGGAAGCAAGGATGGCTAGACTGTGTCTTATGTATTTTGAACATGTATTCAGGAAAGATGAATCCTTGGAGAATATGATCATGTTTGGGAGAGTGGCAGGTCAATGAAAACAAGGAATAACCTCCACCAGATGTATTGACACAGTGTCTGCAACAATGGCCTTAAATCTAAATAAAATCATGTGCCTGACACAAAATTGAGTAGTGCTTCATTATGCTGTACAGAGTTGCTATGAATTGTACTTGACTAGACGGCACCTAACAACAACAAACATTATTGTTTATCAGGTCTATTTTGGTTCAAATTCATGTGCATCTCTTGGTACTTTGCTTGAATCCCATGTTCAGAAATTCCTGTCATCAATGCCTTCTCCTTAGACAATTTGGCAGACATCATTTTAATTTTCAGGTGTTTATTGCCTTTGTCAGTTTTCCCTCTCAGCTATATTCTTTTGCTTTCAAAAATCTAATTGGCTAATAAGAGCTCGAGTGAGAATGAAAATAAGACAGATCAGCTGAATGACATATCAGAAGATCATAGCTCAAATTTGTGGTCTTATTTTGCCATAAGGACAACATCTATCATGCTAGCAATGATATAGTGTGTTTTCCTTGACAGGGAGCAAGTGTGAGAGAAGACCCCTGGGATTCCATGGTCAAAATGTAGCAGATGACTAGTCTATCACCACCTTTGTGTTTTGATATCTCTGGAATATTTTCATGTACTAGAATGAGTCAATGCGGATATGTAGAAATTACTGACATAAAAACCAGGTTTTTTTTTTTATCTCAAGTCTTTTAGTTTCTCTTCAAAGTCCAATTCTGTACTCTGATTTCCAGTGCCCTAGTTTATGACAGGAGACATGTAAAATGCATTGAGTATGGTGGAAAATTTATACGTGATGTTTTCAATTAAAAAGAGAAAGAAAAATGAAAGATGAAAAAAAGAAGAGACAGAGATTAAGGAAGGAAGAGGAGGGAAGGAGAGAAAAAATGTTATGAGCAATGGAACAAAAGAATCCTCATCTTAAAATCAATCAAGTCTGTACCAGTTTTATGATTCCTTGCATTTATTATTAATGAAGATAGTAAATTGTTGTTGTTAGGTGCCGTTGAGTCAGGTCCAACTCATAGCAACCAAGTACTTAATCGCATGACCTTTGGGGAAAATTTTAGGTACAAATCGTAACACTCTACTTCTGCCTCCCAAAGATTCATGGCCATGTCAAAATGCAAAATGTATTTGGTCCAGCTTTTGTTCTTATTGTTAGGTGCCATTGAGTTGGGTCTGACTCATGGTGACCCTATGTACAACAGAATGAAACACTCCTCAATTCTGTGCCAGGCACACAATCTTTTATATGTTTAAATCCATTGTTGCAGCCACTATGTTAGTCCGTCTAGTTGAGGCTTTTCCTTTATTTTGTTGATCTTCCATTCTACCAAACATGATGTTGTTCTCCAGAGATTGGTCCCTCCTGACTACATGTCCAAAATTCATAGGGTACCTAAGGATACATAAGACACATAAGGATAAATAAGGATACATAATGATAGTCTAGCCATCCTTACTTCTAAGGAGCACTTTGTTTACACTTCTTCTAGGACAGATATGGTTGGTTCTTTTGGCAGTCCATGGTAAATTTGATATTGTTCTCCAGAACCAGAATTCCAAAGTATCCATTCTTCTCCTGTCTCTCTTATTCAATGTTCAGCTTTCCCAATCATAATCGCTAACATTTAAATCAAGCATATCATTTATCAAATAATTGGTATGGAGTTAAGATATATTAACTCTTTAAATTTTCCATGTTTACTATTGTTATTGTTGTTTTAAGACAATGATGTGATACACAGTGAGTTTAACTAACCTGCTTAGTTTGTACACCTATTAACTGACAGGTTTTAACAGAAGTAGTGCAGCTACATTATGTACAAACTCTTAATCTGTCTAGTCTACCATCTCTATGCCATAACACTTTGTAAACTATTAGTCCTGAAACATGTTTTATAAAAGCAGGATTGATTATAATAACTTTATAATATACTTTGAAATCAGGGACTGTGTGTAGTGCCCAAGCTTTATGTTTCTTAAGATTACTTTGACTATTCATGTTGTTACTGATTAACAAATATTATTTTAATTTTTAACAGAATTTATATTTAGAATGATTTTAGCTTTTCTTCATTATAAACCCCTATGTTAATATGGCAACTTGTCACAATGAAAAATATAAATGCATTATTAACTCTAGACTATATTTTTATTTCCTTAATTATACTTAAAGTCCTTTTCCTGTTCCAGAACATTATCTTGAATATCAAATGTCATTTTATGGTTATGTTTCCTTAGAAACCTCAGGGCTGGACACAAAACATGTCCACCTTGGCAACAGAGTTGGTACTTGGGAGAGTGGATGTGGTATAGCCTGGAAGATTGAAAATAAGACATTGACAGACCCTTGCTCTCTAAGCAGGCTCTAGGAGACAATCCCTTCCTCCTTCTTCCACCTTCTAGTGGCTACTGGAATTACTTGACTTGAGACCATGGCACTCCAAGCTCTTCCTGCCTTTTCACCTCACCTTCTGTGTGTATCAAATTTCCCTCCAGAAAATTCAGGATGATACATTAGAAAGATCTTCTATATGACACAGCCCACCAAAGAGGCAATATAGAAAGATGTAAACTTTATCCCAAACAGAGAAAAATAGGGAATCCACAGAAGCCACCTATGTGGTAACAAATTAGACTTATGCTGAAAATAAAATCTCAAACAATGGGAAGGAGTGAGACTAAGCCCACATATGCAGTACCTGGTAAGAGAAGAGAAAAATCACCCTACCAGAAAGTCTCCAATTTGTTCAGAGGGGAGACCTGAAATGACTAGAGCTGAAGAGACAGGGAAGTGACTCCACATTTTATAAAATTAGTGCCTGAATAGCATAGGCACTGAGAATATGAGGAAGAGATCCCACATATAGTGGATTCACTATAAGCAGGCACTGCCAAAGTGGTGAAAGTGGTTCCAAGGCATCCTCCTCAATGCCAGCATACAGGGAAACTGAGGAGGTGGGCCCAGTCTTTGTGAATTAGACTTTTCTTGGCAGCCTGGATGGTGTGCTTTGTGAAATTGTCTTTGCCTGTGGCCAAGGGCAAGGCAGGCAGAGCTGTGTTCATGCCAGAGCATCTGAGAAGCATATGCCCAGAGAAATTGGGGAATAGATCCCACACATAGTGGACCCAGCATTGGTGGCTGGCAGTGCATGCCAAAGTGGTGACGGTGGTTCAAAGGTAACCAAGGTGTCAGTATACAGAGAAACAGAGGAGACCAGCTGAGTCTTTGTGAATTAGACTTTGGTCTCCAGGCTCAGCAGCTTCCAGAGGAGTGTACTGTTAAGAGATGAGAAGGGTGTGTCTTCAGTTTGTAATCCTGAATTCCACATTGGCTGTTGTGAACCATGTTGGAAGACATCTGACTGGAAGGTAGGACATCCAGCTGGAAGGCGGGACATCTGGCAGGAAGGTAGGGCATCTGGCTGGAAGGTGGGTCTTCCTAAACAGGTTCAGGTTAGACTATTTCTAGAAGCAACTGCCCAATAATGTTAGCCTTACTTTTCTTTTTCTTTCTTTATTCTCTCTTCTTTTCTGTGTTTAAATTTTATTTTTCTTAATTCATCTCAATTGTCAAAATATTTAACCATTTTCTTCTTTTAGGTTATCCTAGTTATTTGATAAAATATTTTCAATACTTGACAAAATTATTTGTTAAAAAAGGAGAACTGTCATGTTTGTATCATGTAATTCCTCTTAAAATGTTTGTATAGCCATTTTTTTTACACAGGGAATAAGCAGATTTATATTTTTCCCAGTTCTTTTCCAACTCCTTCTCCAAAACTCCTCTTTGTACTTGCTCTTCTTCCTTAACTCTATCGAAACCTATTCTTTCTTCTTCCCTCTCCATCCCCCATCTCTTCCCCTGAATTTCATTCCTATGCTATTGATAGCTCTACCACAATTAATGTCAAACCCTATAATTTACTCTACACATCCTTAACACTTCTTCTCTTTAAAAAATTCTTATTAGCTAGCTTCAAATTAGGTTAATCATAATTATAAATCTGGATGTGATAGGACATAACATCATCAGATTACTTTGCCCTCTCTGAGTGATACTTAGAACCAAGATCCAACAGACTATAGAATATACAGCATGGAGACTATACAATAAGAAGATTGCCAAATAAATCAGGAAGAGATATCAAATCCAACACATGCAAAAGCTACAAAATAGGAATACACATAACATGAAAAAGCAAGATGAAAATACTTCTCCAAATGACCATAACTCCAGTGTAATTGAAAGCAAAGAAAATGAAATCCTGAACTATTCAGATAATGAATTTTAAGTCTACTTATAAAAGTGATAAGTGATGTCAAAAAAAAAAAACACAATCAAATGCAACTCAGATACTAGATAAAAGATAATCAAACTTAGAAGAAAAATTCAGGAAAGAAATTGAGACCTTGATAAAGATAAAATGCTGGAAATGAAAAACACAGTAAAGAAAATAAAAGTCACAGTAGAAAGGAACACCAGCAGACTGGATCAGACAGAAAAATGAACATCAAGGGTGGAAGGTAAGGCTGAAGAATTCATTTACTCAGACACAAAGAAAAAAATTAAATAATATAACAACAACTTCCAAGAAATATGGAAAAAGATGAAGCAATTTACCCCAAGAATCCACAGTGTAGAAGAAGAAATTGAAGCTAAAACTAAAAGCTTAGAAAATCTATTTAATGAAATATTAGCAAAGAACTTTCCAAATCTAAGGGAAGCAATAGACATTTAACCAACAGAACCATCCAGAACCCCAAAAAGACATAAGTAAAGAGCCTCTCCATGTCATGTAATATTTGGAATGCCACATTTCCAAATCAAAGAAAAAATTAAAGTCTGCAAGAGAAAAACACCAACACATCTACAAAGGCAAATCCAACAGAATAACATCAGACCTTTCAATGAGTAATCCTGTAGGCAAGGAAAGCATGGAATAACATATTTCAAGTCCTGAAAGCAAATAACTACTAACCAAGAATACTATATTCAGCTAAATTATCATTTAAGATAGATGAAGAATTAAAGAACTTCCAAGATAAACACAAACTTAAGCAAATCAGCATTGCAGAAGATGCTCATGGAAATCTTACATACATAGAAAGTAAGAAAAACCAAATGTGAGACCACAGGAATGAATAAAATCCATGAGAGGAAATGGTGAACAAATGAAAGCTAAGAAAGAAGCAAGGTTATCAAACTCAATAAGCCAGAAAATTCCTTATATGAACAGGACACAAAATAAAGAAGCAATACTCAAATTTACTAGAAAAACAAACAACAAAATTATGCAAAAAACCAAATTCTTCTCAATAATAACCCTAAATGTTAATGGCATTAACTCTCCACTTAAAATACATGGATTAGCCAATATGATTAAGAAAGAACATACCTCTTTTGTGACACCCAAAAGAAGCAACTCATTAGAAAAGAAGCACAGAGACTGAAAATAAAAAGTTGCAAAATGATAGCATGAGTGAAGCAAAGAAAGGTTGCACTTTCTCTAAGATAGATCTATTGATTCTTTTGGTAGTCTATGGTATAGTAAACATTCATCTCCAGCACCATAATTCCAAAGCATCAATAATAACATCAATAATAACTATAATAATAATAATTAACTATTATTAATAACTATTCTTAATTCTTTGTTTTATTCTGTTTTAGGTTTTTTGAGACAAAGTCTTGCTGAGTATCCCAGGCTGTCCTGGAACTCGCTATGTAGAGCAGGCTGGCCTTGAACTTGCCTCAAGCCTCAGCTTGCCTCCTGAACTTGCCTCCTCCTGCCTCAGCCTCCTGACTCCTGGGATTGCAAGAATACACCATCATGATTTTTAATGAGATGTTAGTTCTCTAAATGGTTTAAGAAAGTTTCATAATGTTCAAATTGTTTTGCATTTGTCATGCTGTAAAAGAGATTAACAACCTTGAAGTTTTTTGCTTGTTAGAGCTGAAGTCAGGAGTTCCATAAATGTTTTTTTCCTTTCATTTAAACAATCTTTTTAGGGTATTTTTCCACAGATTTTACCAAGGATTTGGTCAAAGATATAAGAAGTTTCTCTACATATACTATGGCTATCCTTTCTAAGAAAATAAAAGCAAAAGTCTCAAAGATAATGTGCTATACCAAGTTCCAAATTTGAAGGTCCTTCCCCCATAGTTTTCTTAAGACAGCCTGCCCTTCCAACATTATCTTATACTACTTGTCCGCAAGTAACAACATCACTAAACAAATGATTTAGTATTCCTTAGACACGCTGTGAATCTTAATTATTGTTTTTCTTAAATAATAGTGCATGGGCTGGGATTTAGCTCAGTTGGTAGAGTGCTGCGCTGCAGTCTCTGAGGTCCTGAGTTCAATTCCCAGCACCACAAAAATGGGAGAAGGATGTGGCAACCCATTCCCAAGGCAGTCCCAAAACAGCCATTGAAAACCTTGTGAGGGTCGCTATGAGTCGGATACTGACTCAACGGCACCTAACAACAACAACAACAACAACAGGTCAGAGTCTATCTCCTTTTTTACTTTCACCAAAATCCTTCTCTTTTGTTCAGGCTAAATGCTATGGCTTCTCATCTCCCCCTCAGAATCAATCATTTCTTTTTCTATACTTTTATAGGACTTGCATTTTGCTTTGCCTTCTAGTTACATACTCTGTTATCATAATTAGAATCCATGTGCCTTGAAACCTGTGTTTACTAGTTTGTTTAGAATAATAGTGTGTAAAGCAAACCTTCTCCAAATGTTTGAATAAAGAAAGGAAAAAATAAAGAAAACAATATGTAAATAATGTAATAAAACAGATAAACAATGGATAAACACTGAAGAAATTTAGACGAGTCTGGGTTTATTTGGATTGTGGAGATTTTGCCTTGGTAAAAAGAAAATCCTTTTGCCTTCCCACTTCTACACTGCCGTACCTGCTCTTCACAATATTCAAGCCATTTTATGTCCTTTTCTTCTCTAAATATCTGAATACAAAGAAATTTTCATTTCAGGCCTGATTTTTCTCATAGGGCACTTTAACTTTAAATAAATTAATTTAATTACTTTTTTTAAACCAATGGAAATTCTATTTGCCAGCTATAGTAAAGTGAGGTACTTCAGATCTAAGTTCCTTATAAGAACCAACATCAATTATTGCTCCATACAAAGGGTCTATTCTGTGTTGTACAATAATTTTGCTTAAATATTTTCACAATCCTAATTCCAGAGAATCTCATGGGTAAAGTAGTCACTAACAAAATCATTGTGATGATTGTGCCAGAGAAAAAGAAAGTATAAGGAAGTATACACTGGCTCTGGAGATTCTTATTAAAAGAGACAAATATCTCTTTTGCTCATCTTTAAATTCAGGAAAGAAAAGTCATATGGAAAATAACAATAGGAAAGGGAGAGGAATCACATATTCTCAAAAAGCAATATAATTCTAAAATGAGTAAATAAAAATGCAGGAGGAAATTGTGCATGTCTTTTGTAATGAAGGTAAACCAAATGAATGATTTCCTTAAGAGATTGTTTCTATATCCAAGGCAAATAAATAGAAATTCCTACATTAAAAAGGCACCACACTTAACTATCATATGAGATTCTGCCAGTTCTTTTCAATAGCAAGTGAGTACCCAAATTGGCAGCTAATCATTTTGCAGAGCAGAAAATATTTTGGAAAGTTACATTCATACTGTATAAAAGATAATATAGTTTCTAATAGGAGAGACTGTTGATTAATGTTAAGATAAAGAATGACATGCAGAAAAAAAGAAGTTTTGCAGTCTTACATGGATTATCTTATGCAGTACCAAAGCAGCGCAAATACTGACATTGTATTTGCTTTTACATTCAGTTAGCCATAACTATAAATCTCTCTTAAAATAAGAACGGTTTATGTTTACATAGGGCTGGGATTTGGCTCAATGGGTAGAGCGCTGTGCTGCAGTCTCTGAGGTCCCAAGTTCAATTCCCAGCACTGCAAAAATGGGAGCAGGGCCTGGCAATCCACTCCCAAGGCAATCCCGGAACAGTCAGCCATTGAAAACCCTATGAGGGTCGCTATGAGTCGGATACCGACTCGACGGCACCTAACAACAACAACAACAATGTTTACATATACGATAACAAAACAAACAAAGTTTAGTAAATAAAAATCTTCATATACAGGCTTCAGTGCCTTTTTGTTATTCATTAAAGGGCTACTTCAATAGGTTACACAAGAAAAGTAGTTATTGAATAAAAAGGAATAATATATTTGAGGATCTGAATAACAGGACTTAACCTTTCTTATAGAAGCTATTTGAACTGTTACCTCATTGACTCTGCTAGTATTTTTCCTGTCTTTATTCCCTTCTTATTTATCCTGTCACATCCCATAGGAAAATCTACTATGGGCTGTACTTGTTTTATAAATATGCAGTGGGTTCAATACTTTGCCAAATCTCAACATTTCCATCTTGATCTTGCTGTTTCTTGCTAACTGCATGGTCAGCATTACCTACCGGCAGCTTTCTAAATCTGTTTTCATCAGATCTAGGTACAATTTTTCTCTAAGTCCAATGGCAAAGGCAATGACCACTGCAGGACACTTCTAGATATTTTTCCTCATGCTACCAAAATTATGACAGGAGAAGGACATGGCAATCCACTCCTGAAACAATCTCAGAAAACAATCAGCCATTGAAAACCCTGTAAGGGTTGCTATTAGTTGGACCCAACTCGAGGGCACCTACCAACAACCACAAAATTACGGTTCTATTAAGCCCATCAGACTTCTTGAAATTTCCATCAATAGACTTCCTATATTAAGAAAAAGTCATTTTCCAAGTCTTTTTCATACTTTGAAATGCAAAGATATTATATACGAAAATGTAGATCTCTTAGGACCCATTACTTTCTTACCATGAAAGAGGTTTTCATCTTCATTTTATTTCTGTAATATATACCTGAAAGCAAGCACTTGGAAGAAAAGAATCAGGAAATACAGACATAAGTTTGGGTCTCAAAAAGTAATAATGCTATAAACTATTTTCAATGTGTTATGCTGCCAAAAAGTTTTGACTAGGTGTCACCTAAAATTGCTGGGAATAAAACATCAAATTTTGGATTATGTAAATGTCCCCAGAACACTTGAGGGTAAACACTGTGCTTTAATTCTCTTTATACTATCTCTTGGTGACCAGCCCCTCTCCAGTACGTATAGTTGAATCCAGGGAATTCAACATGCCAGGCAAGTACTTTACCACTAAACTGCACTCCCAACCCATTTTTATGAGACAGGATCTGGCTAGTATGGGTAGGTGCCTCTGGCCTAGAACTTTTGATCTTCCTGTCTCTGCCTCCTGAGTAGCTAAGATTATAGATGTGCACCATGGCACCCAGTGTTCATATTCTCAATGTTTGTCACAAAACAGGAATTTGATTATATATTGAAGCAAATTAGTGGTTTTATCTCTGGAAACTCTACTTAGCTGTGATCCTACACACTTCATGTATCAGGCTAATAACCTAATAGTTGGCCATCTCCAATTAAAAAGTAATAAATTGAAATTGGCCAGATTTGAAGAGATTTCTTTCTGCACCATATTCTTATATACAAAATAAAACATAATTAAAATAAATTCTCCAGATATGTTAATAGGTGACCAAAATAGGAACACATACTGTGAGTGTCTTAGTTTGAGAAATCTTTCAGAGGCCTTTAGTTCAGGATTATCTAGAGGCTGGATTTACAGGACCTACTACTGTTTTTTTCCCTAAGATTTTCTTCTTTCAGACTTGCAACAAACAAGGAGGACACGCACAGAGATAATCAGTATTGTTATTAGTGACAGGTAGGTTTCTGTCCAGGGCAAGAGTTTTCAAATATAATCAAATAAATAAAATATCAGTTAAAAGAATACCTCATCTCCAGAACCCTAAATAAATGTAGCATTGGAACTCAATGAAAGTAGAGTTTGGATGCAGCACAAGCTTATTACATTGTGATCAAAGAGGTTCAACAATAAGCCCAATAAACTGCCTTGCAGGAGTACAGGTTACAATTTGAAAAACTCAAGCAGTAACAAAATTATTTTTTTGTCTATTTGTGTTTTTCCTTTACTGATGGGTTGAAACCACAAACTTATATATGCTTTGCAAGTTCTCCACCACTGAGCTATACCCTCAACCATTTTGTATTGTATTGTTTTGTTTTGTTTTTATTTTGAGACAGGAACTCAGTAAATTGCACAGCCTGCCTCTGGCCTTGAACTCTCAATTCTTGTGTCTCAGCTTTCTACTCACTAGGATTACAGGCATATGACAAAGGACGCTGTGTGGCAAAATTCTTGAGAGAAACTTGACAAGACTATCAGCTCTTTACTCCTCAAAAATTCAACCAACAATTTTGTTAAATCACCAAGCTATAGAAATTAAATTTATAGCTGTATAAATGATCGATTTTATAGAGTATTAACAGTGTTTTAAAAAAGGAAAATGAAACGAGCATATTTATACCACCGTAGGGACTGGCCTGGGTAATGGCAATACTTTTTCATTCAAGGGAACTGATAGGGAATGGCCAGAACTTATGCAGTAACAGCCTCAGGTAAACAAGCAAAAGACAAGATCTTGAAGCAAGGATTTCAGATCAACTCTCAATTTTGCTAAATATATCATTCTAGTTGGTGCAGTCTTACATTCCAGGAACAAGTACTGTTCGAAAAAGCAGCTAATTCAGCTTTTGCATGGTTATGGTACTGTTTGTCAAAGAAACAGGAATGTATTTTTGGCTTAGAGTGATTTAGTGAAGGATCAGAGAACTATCCTTGTTTCACTTCTCAGAATAAAGAACATTTGTCCTTAATGATTTCATGGCTTGCCAAGAACATGCAATTGTTGAAGGAGAGATCCATGAAACAAAATCAGAAAAGTAAAAAGCACTAAATTTAAAAAGAACAGCTTTTTTCACATCAATTAATAACTAAGAATGTCTTCCAACTATTCATAACAGGTCATGCCATTAGCAAGAAAGAAAAGTGCTTTTGAAATCACTGATGATTGTTAGAACATGATGTAGTATAAAAGTATTAATGAAATGATGTTGTACTTTAAAAACATAGAACAAATATATGCTGAAATTACTACATGTGTTTTCAAATACTTTGGACAAATTCCACAGAGAAAATTTCATATAATCCTCTTATATTTATATTGTACTTCAAAGCGATATTCAATAAATTATTTTAAGTTATGCCTGCAGCTGTACCACTGTGGAGTCTGATACTGTCAGATCTTGGAAGCTAAGCAGGGTCGGACCTGGTTAGTACTTGGTTGGGAGACCACAGGAGAACATCAGGTACTTTAGGCTTGGGAGAATGATCTGGTAGCCCATTCCCAAAAATCAAACTGCCATTGAAAACCCTATGAATAGCAGAGAGGCATTGACAATAGTGTTCCACCTGTTGTACATAGGGTTGTTATGAGTTGGACACTGACTCAACGGCATCTATCAACAATAACAATTTTAAGTTATATCATAAAAATATTCATTCAAGTTTTAGTAAGTTCTAATCTAATTTTCTACTAAATGTTGAACAGTACTTAATTTATTTGTATGTAAGCAAATTATATACTAACTCTCAGACTAATCATTTAATAGTATTGTTACTCTCTAGTAAACCCATAGGAAAACATTGATCATAATGCATGAAGAAATTGTTGTTGTTGTTGTTGTTGTTGTTAGGTGCCGTCGAGTCAGTATCTGACTCATAGCGACCCTCATAGGGTTTTCAATGGCTGACTGTTTCGGGATTACCTTGGGAGTGGATTACCAGGCCCTTCTCCCATTTTTGCGGTGCTGGGAATTGAACTCGGGGCCTCAGAGACTGCAGTGCAGCGCTCTACCAACTGAGCCAAATCCCAGCCCATGAAGAAATTAATGGAGTTATATTTATTTTGCAATGAACACCTATTTATTTATGGTCACATTCAAAGAACAGAATTCAATACATACATATATGTATATTTTTACACTCACACATACACACACACACACACTCAAGCACACACATACACACATATGGGGCTGGGGTTTAACTCAGTTGGAAGAGTGCTGCTCTGCACTCTCTGAGACCCTGGATTGGATCCTCAGCACAGCAAAAATGGGAGAAAGATGTGCCAATCCACTCACAAGACAGTCTCAAAACAGCCATTGAAAACTCTATGAGGATTGCTGTGAATTGGACTCAACTCCACAGCACCCAATAACATCAACAACATATGTATGTAACTATAGATTCATATTCTCAAATTCATAAATATAGCATACTAATAGTCACAACTTATCTTAGTTATTCAAATGGCATAATGAGAAATATCTTTTGGGATTTAAAGTTTCTTTGTAATATATTATTATAAGCTTTACTTATATAATTAAATCTACTATAGTTGTCCACTACATTTATTCTTGATTTGGCTTTTCTAATAATATTGCTTCCAGGATGTATTCTATACAAGTTAATAATTTTATACCACAAAAGTTGGTGTGAAACATTTTGAAAAACATAATCTAAATATTTTATTTCAATTACTTGAAAAGTTTTTAAAGAAGAAAATAATTTTACTTTTGCTGCTTATTTTAATATTGAGAATGCACTTTTCTGGTTGCATCATATGGAAACTAACTTCCATGATTTGTTTTAAGACAAAATATTGGATTGGAAAATTGTAATGTCCACTTTTTTTTTATGTTGTGAAGGTATATAAGTAACCTTTAAGTAAAAAAAGCGGCAAGTATGACAAGTAGTTATTTGTGAAGTGCTAGTTAAGACTTTTTCTATTGTCTGTAGAAAATATAACTGAGTAAAATTTTCCTTAGACTTTGGGTTCAACATAATTTGAGAATGACTTCTCTTTAAAAATAAATCTTAGAAATAAGTTGCCTTGTGACTTTGATAGATGAATCAGAAATGTAAAAATAATATTGCTTAAAACTCCTTCCATTCTAATCCACTTATAT
>VMDO01027771.1:0-24811 GCA_007922755.1 Pedetes capensis | reverse complement strand
CATGTAGTCAGGAGAGATCAATCCCTGGAGAAGGACATCATGTTTGGAAGAGTGGCAGGTCAACGGAAAAGAGGAAAACCCTCCACCAGATGGATTGACACAGTGTCTGCAACAATGGGCTTAAACATAAATAAGATGGTTTGCCTGGCACAGAATCGGCAAGTGTTTCGATCTGCTGTACATAGGGTCACTATGAGTCAGACTCGACTCGACGGCACCTAACAACAACAACATAGGGCAGTGGTGGCAAAAACAGCTTGGTACTGGCACAAAAATAGGCCTGAGGACATGGAATGAATAGAAGATCCAGACAGACCTCAACACACATATAGCCACCTAATTTTCGACAAAGGAGCAAAGCAAGTAAGCTGGAAAAAGGATAGCCTTTTCAATAAATGGTGCTGGGAAACATGGACATTCACTTGCAGAAAAATTAAAACCAACCTGGATCTCTCAATATGCACGAGAGTTAACTCAAAATGGATAAAAGACCTCAACATAAAACCAGAAACTTTAAAACTAATAGAAGATAGGATAGGTAATACGCTCCAACATATAGACAGAGAAAAGTATTTCCTTAATAGGACTCCAATTGCTCAAGAAGTTGCAATAAGAGTTGATAAATAGGATTACATGAAATTAAAAAGCTTCTGTACAGCAAAGGAAACAATTAACGGAGTCAATGAAATTCCCACTGAATGGGAAAAAATCTTCACATCCTATACATCAGACAAAGGTCTAATTACCAGAATTTATAAAGAACTTAAGAAAAAAAATACTCAAGAAAACAAATAACACAATACACAAATGGGCAAAGGAACTGAACAGACAGATCTCAAATGAATAGGCCTATAAAGCCATGAAAAAAAGGTCAATATCTCTAGCTGTTAGGGAAATGCAAATTAAAACAACTTTGAAATTTCACCTTAGACCAGTAAGAATGGTCAAGATCAATAAAACAAATAACAAATGCTGGCGAGGTTGAGGAGAAAAGGGAACACTCTTACATTGTTGGTGGAGCTGTAAATTGGTCCAACCACTGTGAAAATCAATATGGAGGTATCTTTAAAAACTTAAAATAGATCTACCATATGACCCAGCTATAACACTACTGGGAATTTACCCAAAGGGAGATGGGTCATCATACCACAGAGACACCTGCATCTCCATGTTCAATATAGTACTTTTTACAATAGCAAGGATATGGAACCAACCAAAATGCCCATCAACAGAAGAATGGAAAAGAAAACCTATGGTATGTTTACACAATGGAATACTACTCAGCAATCAAAAAATGAAATAATGCCATCCGCAGCAAAATGGATGGAATTGGAGAAAATTATTTTAAGTGAATGAACACAAGCTCAGAAAGAGAAACACCACGTGTTCTCACTTATATGTGGGAGCTGAATCAAAATTATAAGAAGGAAAAAATCCTACACGGAGGTCAGAACATAATAAAAACAAACAAACAAACAAAAAAAGCTAAAGTCAACCTAGCAGAGAAGGGACAACTTAGGGAACGCAAAAGGAGGGAGAGATCTAGCAAAAGGAGGAAATCCTGGGAGAAGAGAGCGGGGAGAGGAGGTACAAGAAGGAATGAGGGATGGGGGAGGGGTGACCTCAGAGTAAACAGCCCAACTTTAGTAGTCCTGGAAATAATTATAACAACACCAATAATACCAAAGAATGTTATTAATATTGGTGGGCTAAAAAATTCATGTACTAATACTGACAATGTAAAAGGAAAGTTCACTACAGAAAAAGTTTTGATCTTAAACATAATTAGAACCCAAGGATACATATTACCATAAAAAGGATATATAACCCAAGGATATATATCACCATAAAAAATATTACCATAAAAAGAAGCAAATGGAAGAGAGGTCTTTGGTGGTGAGGACAGGGGGGAGGAAGTACACAAGAGGGTAAGGGGAACCTATATGAATAATGCACAACAAAATGCATATATGGAAATATCACAATGAAAAGCATGTCAGAATGAATCACATTAAGGTGTACACTAAAAATTTCCAAGAAAAAATAAAAGGAAAAAAGAGTTCAAGACCAGCCTGGGCAATATAGCAAGATCCCATCTCAAAAAGTAAGCAAAACTTCACAGCATGAAACCAAGATGTTTAGCCTAGAAATCATTGGAAGGCACAGGGTCTAGTTTTGCCTTTGTAACTAAGTAGCTATGTATGCTACAGCAGGTCCTTTCCCTTCTCTGAGCATCAGTCAAAAATCCTCATCCAAATTACTGGCAGGATTTCAAACTGGAGTCAGGAGTAAAGGCAGGAGCCAGCACATATTGGAGGTAATCTAATGGGAGGGCCATCTGGTTAATGAGATTATCCATCCATCAAGAGGCTCGTCTCCCTACCTGAGGGCAGGCCATCAGATTGGTTCTTGCAGGAGCAGTCATCAAAAGTTCACAATTCCTTTTTATCCTAGATCAGGTGACAAAAAGGGCAGTTGAGAAAGTGCAGCCACTTCTTTCTTAAAGGAAGGGAAGCCCAGAGGGTGCTAAAACTCTCAGCTCAGAGGTAAAGGGGAAAACAAGGAGAGACCACTGTCCCCAGTTGCAAAAGACCAAACTCCTTCTCACTTCAGAATCAGGCCAGGGATGAATAGAAATGGAATTCATTATATGGTTTTCCTTCTTGTTTCAAGTTGTATTGAAACAGCTTGAATCTCCAGATTATTTCCCAGTCTTTGCCGGAATGACTTTGTAGTAATCCTCTCTCTCTCTCTCTCTCTCTCTCTCTCTCTCTCTCTCTCTCTCTCTCTCTCTCTCTGGCTAGATGATATGCCTTGAGGGCAAAAGCCAAACACGTAGATGCTCTAAAAGAGTTTGCTAAATGAATGACTGAGTAGCACCATCCCAACAAAAATGTTTAAAAATATATCTTAACAGAATGTAAAGTAGCACAAAAGTTAACAAATTTCCTGAAGTACTTCCTGGAATAAGGTAGAAAATAACATAAAGAAATTGATGAGACTAACTTCTTTCTGTAAGTTGATTCTCAAAATGTAATGTCTCTAAACTGATAGTACCCTGGGAGTGAGTTCTGGAAGCCCAAGGCATCTCTTTCACCATTTAATTCATAGCACAGATGTATAAGTAACTTGTGAAAGAATGGACCATGTTTTAAGTTGAGATATTTCTGTATGAAGTTAGGCATTTATTGAAGGTCAGTAGACTGGCTAACAACTTAGTTTTGAGTTACAGAGTAGAATTAGAGTCTAATAGGAAGTTAACAACCAACCACAGAGCCTGGTCCATATTGGACCTTCAACAAATACTAACTGCTGCTGCAGTTGCTCATTATTAATTACTCCTTTCATCAAATAATCCCCAAATCCTCTTTACATTAAAAGCAGTTCAAGGAACACTATAAATGTTTTTCATCCTGGCTAAAGCTGTACTGTATTCTGGACTAATCACCTTTACAACTGTAGTCTTTCCTAACAGCAGCAAAAGAAATCCAAACATATGCTTGGTAAGGTCTTGTGATTCTTCCTAATTGCTGCCTGGCTCTCTGTCACAGCTGGAGGACACACTGTTACAAGATTCCTTCTGCTGCTGTATGGTTAATCACAACATAGAGTCCTCAAACTCAGAGGATGTATAAAAGCATATAAGTCTTTATCCACAATTCTGACATTATTTGTAAAATAGGCTATCTAATAGAGATTCTGCTGAAATATACTCTTTTCCACTTGGTTGCTTATTGTTAACAGGCTTATTTCAATTGAGCTGTGTGTTAAGAACGAGTGCTATTTGATCTGATGGCTTCATGTCATGGGGAAATAGGAGTTTCTTTCTTTCTTTTTTTTTTTTTTTACTAGACTTGCCAAATTTAGCAAACAAAAATCCGGGCTGCCGGTCATGTCTGAAAAATAGATAAACAACAATTGCTTTGGGTACAAACTATTGCATGGGACAGACTAATGGTAAAAAGTTATTTGGTTTTTATCTGAAATTCAAATTTATCTGGCAACCATATTTTTTACTACTATGTTTGTCTTTACTTGTAACATTCCAAATATATTATTTTGATGGCATATTATAAAGAATATCAATTTAGTAGCCAGTACTAATATTTTCTATCATGAATATCAATTATATTTTTAAATGTTATGGGATTTCACTCCTTAACAAATTTTAACTAGGTTTCTATAAATCCATGTAATATGGCTTTTACTAGCAAGAGGCATAATTGCATCACCAAACCGCCAGAAATTACCAGTGAATTCAGGTTTAGGTATAAACTCTAGCTGGGCTACTTTGAAATGAATCTCATGTTAGAAACCAGAGCTCCAAGCCATCTCATTGAAGAAGGTTTCTTCCAGTTCACAAGGTCATATTTACCTGTAGCTAGTGGCATTTCCTTGTTCCTAGATAAGATACAACAAAGGGAAGTGTTCTGTTCCAGGTGAGTGGGAAAGGGTGTAAGAAATAAGAAGATAACTGTGTTTGGTTCAGGTGGGAATGTATCAAGCAAGCTGATCACTCTGCTACACACTCAAAAGGCCACTAAGTGACCATAATGCTACTATTATCACCCATTAAAATCACAGTCCTCTTTCATTTAGATTTATATGTGGAAAATTCTGATTGCACAAGTGCCATTACTTTCCTTTTCCAGAGGAGGAGGGGATGCAGTGATATTGGAATTTATTTAATGTTGACCAATATTTAATGTTGACATGTCCTGGCTATCTCCTGGATGGAGTCTGTAGTTGAGAATCCATAAGAGAAGGAATGTGAGTGAGTGGGAACCTCTGCTGTATTCTGCTCATTATTAAAAATCAAATAAGCAATAACTTTGCAGCAGCATCCACAAGACAGGCAATAACTGAAAGGTAACTGCAAACTTGTAAGAGAAACACTCTACAACCTCAGGCTTATCTACTTTCCCACGATCACTGTAGTGCTAGAAAGATTTTCAGGCTTTTGTTAATCAGACCATTAAAAAGCCATGAAATGGAGCCTAGTTTTTAAGTGTGGTATTGTGGATTTCCTCACACCTAAATCTGCTGTCTGGATATATCTGAATAAAATTCTGTATTTACAAAAGATTTTAACCTTCCAAAGTCATTCCTGCTTTTCAGTGAGGGAGGAGGACAGGAAGATGAGCTAGGTAAGTCAATACTAATAAAGGCTGTCAAACATCTTACCTGAGTAGGCTCTATTTTTTCCCTACATGACTCCTTTAAGTGCCAAAGCGTGTTTTTTGAAGTGATTGTGAGAAATCTGAACATATCATTAACTGTGGTCATTTGTTCACCAAATTAAACTTAGGGCTGGGCAGTATCAACTTCCTTATCCCTGCTTTGCACAAAGGTCTTTTAATTTTTGTCCAAGTCCTTTGAGACCGGAAGTGATGGTATCCTTTGGCTTGAAGAGTTTCCAACAACACACTCCCATGGGAGAAGCAATGTGTGTATATTTGGAAAAGAATAGGATTTGGAGCCAAATCGCTAGATTTTAATCCTGACTGCATGATTTACTGACTCTGTAACAGGTTACTATTCTCCCTTGGACTAAATAGCTTTACCTGTGAAATGGATTGTTCAAATCGAATAAGAAAATGTATGTGGAAGTGATCTATAGATGGGAAAGCAGTATAAAAATGACATTGATTGTCACTATTATAGGCCTCAAAATGGAATTTTAAGCTTATACTATGAGGGTGGGAACAAGGCAAAGGTGGCCTTTAAAGAGGCTACTATGGGTGTGCCCATGGCCGTGGTCTGGAACGTTAAGCATCATTCTGGCTTTAATACTGAAGGACTGACCCCACAGCCCTTATTTACATGTGTCCCCTCAATGGCTTTTCACGAGTCTAAGTAGCAAAACAGCTCACTTTTGCACAGAGCTCCTTCCTGAGGAGTTGAACCTCCCCCCCACCTTTGGACAAAAGATGCATCTTTCCCAAGAGAGGACTGGCAAAACACAGGCAGGCTGTTCAATTCCATGTAGCCTATATCTTCTTGACTACAGCCAGATCCCAATAGCCAAATATTTGAGACCATTGATGATCCATGCCAATTTAATGAGCCCATTGTTATAACCATGTAAAAGTGACTGAAATGGCTAAAAGTCACCACTACACCTAGGAAATGAGATTTTCCTCCACTTTAAAAATCATAGTTACAGGCAAAATAGAAGATGTGGTATGAAGTATTACTTGTGAGATATAATAACAGATAATGCCAAAATGTAAACGATGCTCATCACAAAAATGGACTGTACATTTGGGGAGGTGTTATTAGATTAAATCTGAATATAATTTGGAGGTGGAACTTTGTTATTTTTAAATATACATTTGCCAGTGCTATGGGACTAACACATGCATCATTTGCTATATCCTCCCAGTTAAAAAAAAAAGTTAGTTCTTTTTTTGTTTTTTACTTACAAGGCTAGGACTCAAACCCAGTGCCTCATACATGCTAGGCAAGTGATCCACCATAACCCCAGTCTGAGCTAACAATACCTTTTGTGTTCTGAAGAACTTGGTCAAGCATAAGGTTTTTAAAATTTTAATTATTTAATCATATTAATTGTACAAATTAATACGTTTCATATTTCCATAAATGTCTATGCCACGCTTTGATTGTGTCTCCCCTCTTTGCCTCCCTTTGCTTGACTTCTTTCTCATTCTTTTTCCTCCAAACCCTATCCCTTTCCTAATAATCTATCTTCAATTTTCAGGTCATCTTTTTTTCTTAGTTTCCACATATGAGAGAAAGCATACAATACTTACCTATGGCTAATTTTGCTTAATGTGATGATCTCCAGTTCCATCCATTTTCCTACAAATGACATGATTTTATCTTTACGTTGTTGTTGTTGTTAGGTGCCGTCAAGTCGTGTCTGACTCACAGTGACCCTCATAGGATTTTGAACAGCTGTTTTGGGATTGCCTCACGAGTGGATCCTTCTCCCATTGTTTATGGTCTTGAGAATCGAACCCAGGACCTCAGAAACTGCAGAGCATTGCTCTACCAACTGAGCTAAATCCCAGCCCATATCCTTCTTTATAGTTGAGTAAAATTTCATATGTATATATTAATATATATAAATATATATTATATAAAATATATTTTTAACATATAACATATATGGATTTTAAAAGTATATTGTTGTTGTTGTTGTTAGTGCCATTGAGTTGGTATCCGACTCATAGCAACCCTCATAGGGTTTTCAATGGCTGACTGTATTGGGATTGCCTGGGGAGTGGATTGCCAGGCCCTTCTTCCATTTTTGAGGTGCTGGGAATTGAACTCAGGACCTCAGAGACTACAGCACAGCGCTCTACCAACTGAGCTAAATCCCAGCCCAAGTATGGGGCATATATATGTATGTGTGTGTGCATATATATATAGAGAGAGACAGAGAGAGTACACATACATATATGCACACACACATATATATACATATATATGTATATATGCACACACACACACACATACATATCGGCTGATTCCTTATGTTGGCTATTGTAAATAGTGCCCCAGTAAACAAAGATAAAGAATAAGGTTGATAATTTGACTCTTCTATTCAGAGACTGTTAAGCACTTGAAATAAAAATGAAAGATTTACTGCCCATGAGAGATATGCAGTAAGAATTTTTTTTTAGATTTTGTAATTCAATTGATATTGACTTTAAATGTTCCTATCTAGATTTAAGACAAGGCATTTGAAACTACGTATGTGTTATGTAACCACTGCTATGATTGTACCTATAGAAAAACGGCAGATGTTTGTGTAATTTTTGATTTGGCTTCTGCTTCTTAATTTTCATCTCAGAAAGATAAGAAACTTGAATGCATATTATTAAATGTGATCCTATTGTATTTGCTACCAGTTGTTTCACTGAATGACTATTAGATCATCTTCCTGGCCTCCCCTTTCCTTTCCTTTCTTTCCTTTCCTTTCCTGAGTACGTCCCTCCCTCTTCTATCTTCCTAGTTATGAGGGTGGCTGCTTGTATCCACGTTTGTACAACATGACCCCCTCATTGGCCACAGTTGACTGATCCAAGGGTGGGCAGCTGTCCATGAATTATGAATCGGGACTAAGAGAAATTTGGTCTTGCTTTTGGTAGTTGGTCCTATAATCTTCATGCAGGCACTAGGGATAGCTATCTGTTGTCACGCAGCTTCTGGAGCAGAGGAAAAAAGAATCAAGCTGACATGTAGAAAGGGTAGATAGAAGAAGTGAGAGAAAGAAAAGTCCTGACCATCTACCCAGTGTCTGTCCCAAGTCATTCCTGAAATCGGGCTGCATCCTTACTTCTGGGTTTCTTGAGAACTCCAGAGTCTATAGAATAAATTCCTTTTGCCTAAGATAACTAAAGTGACTCTGTTACTCACAAACAAAACAATCCAAATGACTGTATAGTCAAATTTTAAGTCTTTACTTTTAGAAAAAGATATACTCACCCTAAAGCAGAACTTTACACTCAATGCAGGGAGGGTCTTCAAATACTGTGGTACCTAGCATGTATATTAGCAGTAGGTGCTCATATGTTTGCTGAGTGAATGAATGCCTGAGTGAGTGAATGAACAGAGAGAGGTATGTGTCCCAAATAACTTGGCTTGAGTTTTAGATAAGAGTCAGATAAAACTCACTGCCCATGAGTTTATGACCATATATTTTCTAAGTCATATTCCCCATTATCCTACTTCTCTTGAAGTTGGTAGAGGAGAAAAATTGAATCATAGACGGAAACAATGGCAATGGAGTCAAACTGATTGTATTCCAATCATGGCCCTGCCCTCAGCCTTCTCTAGATCTCAGTTTCCTCCTCTGTAAAGTGGGGATCATAATAGCATATACCACAAATATTTTCATGAATACAGGAGATAATCCATGAACTTCACATGGTAAATAGTAGGTGCTCAATAAATGTTAATGACTATTAAGATGATTTGGGGTAATTTTAAAGCAATAAGAACAACAGAGTCTAATTTCTCTTAGTGTACCATGTGATGAGGTCTACTTTTAATCATTGATCTAGCTCTTCTTGACTTCTTCCCAGCTGCAGGCTTGTAGGGCAACTTGGTGGCAGACTTCTTCTGGAATATCCACCTGAGTACCAGTAACTTTGCCTCATGTAGTGATGGTCCTCTGAGGTCCTCCCAAACATTCTAGCCACTTCTTACTTCCCCAGTCAATTGTTCAGGCTTTAAAAGTTTCTGTGACCCAAATATGTGATACCAGGAGAGCTAACACTACTCTGGATGAGATTCTCTCCCATCACAGGATTTTCTGCCATTCTGCATATCTATCTAAAATGCTGTCAGAGTCATTATGTTGTAGGAATCCCTGTTAAATTATTTATGGACAAAGTAAGACATCTTGGATTTGCTTCAAAATAATTTGGAAGAGGAGTGGGTTGAGGAGATGAAACGAGTGAACAGTGAATTATGAGTATCTGGGGGTTCATTATATGAATCTGCTTCTTTATGTCTCACAAGCTTCTCATAATAAAAAAAACTGTGCCTAGAGATGTTCTCAAGTACCCATTAGCCCTTCCCTCTGACACTTCTTCAGCCTGGGCTATGTGTAATTTTATTAAACAGTGTGTTGTTCTTTTGTTACATCTGCTGCTTCAGACAATGACTTGAAACTGTAATTTCCTCCAAAAGGAGAAGTAGGCCTGGTGGTGACTGCTGAGCACAATGTTAATACTATTTTTTAAAAGATTTAAATGTGTAGCACTCCTGTTTTGATACTCATGAATGAAATAGGTAAGAAGTCCTGGGAGAGACTGCCTCTTTATTGGAGACTTGCTGATAACATTCTGTTCACAATCAAATGGTAGAACATGTGCTGTTCCCTTACAGAAGTGTAGTGGGTTAGCAAATACCCTTTAAAAGATACACATGCAACAGAAGCTAAATCAATAGCCCCACATAAAACTGTCTCCACCTTGGATTACAGAGGGTTTTTTTGTTGTTATTGTTCATCCCTTGTAGCCAATGCACTTTGAAAATGTATCATAGCAACAGTAATGGAATGCTATCAACCCAAGCCCCCTCCCAACATTTCACCTTAGCCGCAAGCTTCACAGAAGGTTCTTACCATGGCATTGCTGACAGCGGCAGGTATCAGTTATATGGTCTTAAATAACCAAGGACCATGTTGGAGGATCAGGAATTGGCTGCCAGTGATGGGGCTAGTCATTCAGGAAAAGCAGATAAATTAAAAAGAAAATAATAATGATCTATACTGTGATCATTGCCTATATATGACCATCAGTGCTAATCATCGGTCTTTCAAGACTCAATGGAATTGGGGATGGGTTTTCCTGTGTTGCCCTTTTCTTCAGTGATTCAGGCTTTCATTTGTGTTGCTGGTAGTGACAGTCCATGGCCACACTTTCTCCTTCTCATCCTCTTGGGATGAACACATGGTAGAAAGCCAGTTGGTAGGGTTAGGGAAGCAGGATAGGGCCAAAGAAGGGAGCAAAGCTAACTTCTCCTTATGGGGATGCAGCCCTGACCTTAGCCTCATTAGCTCTGTGCTGACTGAGCTAAACCAGCCCAGATGGCTTGAGGAATAAGGTGAAGATCCACTTCAGGAAAAGCTGGAGAAACTAATTAACAGTTTACCAGTCTAAAATTGATGGGGAAGTGGAAAAGGGAAGATGTTTTAGTGGATTTTCATCAAAGAACTCTACAAGTTGCATATTTTACTACTTACTATTACTGCTAATATTATTATTTTCAGGTAAGGTGACAAAATGTAGCTTATTTTCTCCAAGTAGAAGCAAATATTAGGTTTCTAAAAATGAAGCTTTTGCTTTGCCCTGATACACTTCAAGAAGAGAAGAGATGTAATCCATTGAGTTTCTATTACACAATATAACTTATGGAGTTTCATTCTTACCTCAATGCCATACTCAATTAGGTAACATCACCAGCCTTGAAAACCATGGCCTACAGATGTTAACTAACTTGGCCAAGGTCATATACCTAGTAAACAGTAGAGGGAGTTTTCATTTTTGCCTGATCTGCCCTTGCATTTCCCAGTTTTCCACAGCACCATAATGCTTATCATTCCAAGAAGCATAAAACAATTACAGAAGTACTTGCTAAGAATATCTATGAAGTTTAAAACCAAGTTAATACTCCTCATCAAATTATTACATCACATCAGAAAAGACACTCCAGAGCACTTGACTTGCAACAACTTTTTGTGTCTTATGGCAACTCCAAAAGTTATATCAAAGCCAATCTTCAGCAAAATGGTACCAAACTTTACTAGTCTGATTTTTTGAAGACAATTTGAAACATATTTCTATTGTTAGGGGAAATGAAACCCATCCAACACTTGTAGTTTGGATGGAACAATTGTGAACAGTTGTGATCACCAAAATATGTCTAGACACTTTCAAATACCTGCTAGGGGTGGAAGATCAACCTCTGCTAAGAACTACTACTACAGTTATAGAGACATAGGGACCATCCATGAAAAGTATAAAAGGTTGGGTGTATCTCAGTGGTAGAGCACAGGCCTAGCATGCAGGAGGCCCTGGGTTCAATCTCTGCCACCAAACACACCATAAAAGTCTGGGCATGATCACAGTGTGGTAAGGACAGGACTCTGGCATTGCATAGGCTTAAGTTTTGTTTTGTTTTGTTTTGTTTTTTGCTGTACTGGGAGTTGAACCCAGGGCCTTGAGCTTGCATGCTTTGCAAGGGCTGGACCACTGAGCTGCACCCTCAGCCCATTTTTTAAACTTTGTTTTGAGACAGGGTCTTGCTAAATTACGCAGACTGCCTCTGGTCTCAAACTTGCGATCCTCCTGCCTCCACCTACCAAGTCACTGGCATTTCAGGTGTGCGCCACTGTGCCCAGCTTGCATACACTTAGGTTTGAATCTCAGATTTGAGACTTGATAGCTGTATGACTATACATGCTTCAGTATCATCACCTGCAGAGCAGAAATGACAAAATCAATCTCATAGGGGTACAAATATTAAACAATAATTTGTGTAAATGATTTGGGATATATGGCAAGACCTCCAAAACATTGGTCACTATTATTATTAGCAAGTAATCAATGGCATGCCTGCACCCATAGCCCTGTGGCATCGGATCCCATCAGATCTCGGAAGTTAAGCAAGGTAAGGCCTGGTTAGTACTTGGATGGGAACTCCTGGTGCTGTAGGCTTGGGAGACGGACCCAGCAACCCACTCCCAAAAATCAATCCACCATTGAAAACTCTATGAACAGCAGAAAAGCACTGACAACAGTGTTTTGCCTGTTGTAGGCAGGGTCGCTATGAGTCAGATACTGACTCGACGGCACCTAACAACAACAACAACAATCAATGGCCTGGCACACCTCTCCCTTCAATTTCTATCCCAGAATGACTGGACTGTTCATTTCTCTGAATGAAAAGAGACTGGTGCAATCAGAAAGAAGGACATGATAAGCCCAATGGCTTAGTGTTCAGGTATATAAGCATAGGAAATTATTCTTCTTTCAGGAAGAAATATTTAGTGTTTTCTAGGATTGAGCAGCTTAGTACACAACTCTCAATGTCTCTCACTGTCAGCTTAGAACTTTGACAAACGTAACTGCAATTCAGAGAAAATATTTGTTGTTAAGGCTGAAAAGTTCAACTCACCAACATGTCTTCACAACACACCTAAATAAGCAGGAAAGTGTGGAAATAAAAGATAGAAGTAGAATTCAACAGATTTTAGGTATTTTAAGAATTCACAAATTTTAAGTATAACTTGGAAAACTAATAAGGGAAGATTTGTTTTCATCTGACTGCAGACTAAATAAAAATACCAAAAATAATGAGCCACTCAAACAGGCTTAAATCCTTGACTACTTATTTCAAGCTGGGATTTAGCTCAGTTGGTAGAGCACTGCGCTGCAGTCTCTGAGGTCCTGAGTTCAATTCCCAGCACCGCAAAAATGGGAGAAGGACCTGGCAATCCACTCCCAAGGCAATCCCAAAACAGCCATTGAAAACCCTATGAGGGTCGCTATGAGTCAGATACTGACTCGACGGCATCTAACAACAACAACAACAACTTATTTCAAGGAAAATAATATATGGTTGTCCTGTGATCAGCTTATTTTAGTTTTTCTTAAGGTTTTGAATGTGATAGATAAAATATTACTTGTCTGAATCCAAAGTCATGGTTCTGATTTTAACAACTTTTTAATGATAGAATTCACATACTCTACAATTTTCCCACTTAAAATGCACAACTTGCAGGGCATAGTGGTGCACGCCTATAATCTCAGCGACTCAGGAGGCAGACACAGGGGAATCCCAAGTTCAATGCCCGAGGCAACTTGTGTAACTTAATGAAACCCTGTTTCAAGATAAAAGAATAAAAATGGGGTTTGGGAGTGCAGCTCCATGGTAGAGTGCTTACAAAGTACACACAAGGCCCTGGGTTCAATCCCCAGTACTACAAAAAAATAAAATAAAATAAAAAAGTGCACAATTCAATATTGTTGCTGTTGTTGGGTGCCACTGAGTTGGATCCAACTCATATCGACCCTGAGTACACCAGAATGAAATAGTATAGAGCACTGTGCTATGCACAAAATCTTTTTTTTTAATAACAAAGAGCCTTTATTAATGCTCGAGCTCGAGGGTACCACACCTCACCTGCGCAGCGGTTCAGTGTTGGGACCCCGACTTGTTGTAGGGTGAAGGCTTATATTGTGGGTTACAAGCAGGGAAGGGGGGGTAGAGAAGGCAAAAGGCGAAAGTCCAAATAAGGTGGGGCTTTTGAGTTGCTAAAGCAGGCCATTTGTATTATTCTGAGGCCTGGGAGTTCCTAGAAATTACTGCCCATATTTACAGCCCTTTGTTCTGGCCCAGAGCATGTACAAGATCTTTTTATGTCTGAGCCCAGTGTTGCAGACACTATGTTTCTTCTCATTTTGAGTCATGCCACATCAGTCAAAGGAGGTCCCATGGGTTTTTCTCCACTCCCATCATTAAGATCGACTCTACTTTAAGGAAGCAACTCTTCCCCGGGTCATTTCATCAACATCTTTCAACATGTTGTTGTTGTTGTTAGGTGCCATTGAGTTGGTATCCAACTCATAGCAACCTTACATACAACAGGAGAAACACTATTATCAGTGCTTCTCTGCTATTCATAGGGTTTTCAATGGCAGATTGATTTTTGGGAATGGTTTGCCAGGTCCTTCTCCCAGCCTACAGTATCTGGTGTTCCCAGGTGCTATCCCATCCAAGTACTAGCCAGTCCCGACCCTGTTTAGCTTCCAAGATCTGACAGGATCAGATGCCACAGTGCTACCACCACAGGCTTCTTTTAACATAGGGGACTCATTTTCTGGTATTATATCTGACAGTGCTTCTTTGCTATTCATAGTGTTTTCGATGGCTAATTGTTTTGGGAGTGGGCTGCCAGGCCCTTCTCCCTGGTCTGTCTTAGTCTGGAAGCTCAACTTAAACCTGTCCACCATGGGTGGCCCTGCTGGTATCTGAAATGCCAGTGGCATAGCTTTTAGCATCACAGCAACAAGCAAGCCCCCAGAGCACAACAAGCTGACAGACACATGGAGGACAATTCACTGTTTTTTGGATTGTCACAGAATTGTGTACCCATTACCATTATCAATTACAGAACATTTTCCTTACCACAAACAGAAACTCCACATCCCTTAGCTATGACTCACTGCCACAACCACCATTTTCCCCTTTTCTCAGCTCTTGGCAAACACTTACTTTCTGTCTCTATAGACTCAACTATTCTGTACATTTCACATGTACATACCCTTTTTTGTCTGGCTTCTTTCACCTAGCATGATGTTTTCAAGGTTCGGCCATATTACAGCTCATATCAGTACTTCTTTTATGGGTGAATAATACTGTATCATAAGGATATAGGACATTTTGTTTATCCATTCATCCATTAATGGGCATTTGAGTTGTTATCATCTTTTGACTATCATAAATAATGCATAAAAATGTGTACAAGTTTTGTGTAAACATATTTTCCATTCAGTTGGGAATTCACTTAGGAGTAGAATTGCTGCCTCACAGGAAAACACTAATATTTAACATTTAACATTACAGCCAGGTGCAGTGGCACACATCTGTAATCCCAGCGGCTTGGGAGACAGAGGCAGGAGGATCGCAAGTTCAAGACCAGAGGCAGTCTGCATAATTTAGTGAAACCCAGTTTCAAAAAGTTTTAAAAAATGGGCTGAGGGTGCAGCTCAGTGGTACAGCACTTGCAAAGCATGCAAGCACAAGGCCCTGGGTTCAACCCCTAGTACTGAAAAAAAAAACCTTTAACATTACAATTAGCACTTAACATTTAATATTACAGTGGTACCTTGGCACTTGACCACAGTCCATTCTGGAAGGCAGATCGAGTGCTAATAGGTTTGACTGCTGAGCACTTTTTTCTCATAAGAAATAATGTAAATATGTTTATTTGCTCAGGCACCACACCGAATGGTGGATTCAGACACATGTATACCACTCACATACTTAGCAATAAGCTCTTTTTTCTAATTCAAATGTTGTTCTAATTGTCTTCGACTTTCTTTGACTTTCAGCACTAGAAAGTTTCTTGAGTGCTTTAATGACTGTATGGTGTACATATGTATGTATGTATGTATGTTGTTGTTGTTGTTGTTGTTGTTGTTGTTGTTAGGTGCTGTCGAGTCAAGTCCGACTCACAGTGACTCTCATAGGGCTTTCAATGGCTAATTGTTTTGGGGTTGCTTCAGGAATGGATTACCATATCCTGCTCCCTTTTTTGTGGTGCTGAGGGTAGGACCAAGGGCCTCAGAGAGTACAGAGCAGCACTCTACCAACTGAGCTAGACCCCAGCCCCACACGTGTGTATATATACATTTTAAAAAGCGAATACAGCACCAGGACAGGTCTTTACTGCTTGAAATAAATGCACCAAATGACACTACTTTGTTTCACCCAGAGCATCACAGGTAAGTGAGGCATCTTGTACAGGTTTTAGCACAGTGGGTGAATGCTGAGCAAGTGGTTGAACACAGAACCTGCACTCTAGCAAAAATATTGGCCATGGACCAAAATGTTCAAGCACAGAGCAGTTCAAATGCCAAGGTACAACTGTATATGACTTTTTGATAGTAGTCATCCTAGTAGGTTTGAAGTAATCTCTAATTTTGGTTTTGATTTGCATTTCTCTTATGACAAATGATGTTGAGCATCTTTTCATGTACTTATTGACCATTTATACATCTTCTTTGGAGAAGCTGTGATTTCATTCTGATACTTGAGAGGTGTGGGAAGAATTATGTGGTAGCCTGGAATAGAAAGAACAATACTGATAAAGTATATATTAAATCTCCACCAAGTTCTTCTACCATATCACTGAATTAATTAGCTTGACTTATAGGAAAGAACCCATTCCTCTAGCGGCAACAGAAAGTATTCTCTTTATGTGGCCTTAGGTGAAGGTTAGCAGAAACTACCTAGCTGGGAAAGTGGCTTAGCATGAAGAACGTATATGTGACTGAGCCTCAATGTTGTAGAACATCTTATTGAAAAACAGATTCTGCCAGGACGTATCAGATCATTCACATGTGCCCTCTGCACCTCGGGATAATAGTAAAAGTCTGACTTAAATGTATTCTTTATTTCTCCACTTAATTGAACGTATTCCACTGAGCTTTAGACTTGACTCATGAAAACTTTTTTCTTCCCTGTTTAGAAAACAAATCATGTGTTTCTCTTCTCTAAAAATAAACTCTAATCATGAGAATAATATGTATATATAACCAATCTATACTGGATTACCACCTTAGGGTCTAACACTTGATTCATTTTGGAGAATTTGTAGTATTAGTTAAAGCTCTAGGGTTGAGCTGACTAGCCACCTCTGAAAGAACTCTGGGTAGCCTGATAAATTCAGACATTTGGAAATACTTGTTCAACAGTCTGTGACAAATAGGAAAGACAAAGGAAAACAGAGCGCCAAGAGTCACTAATCTAAATTAATTAATCCAGTGACACTGTCATAGAATTTTAGCCCTATTGCAGAACCCAGATGAATACGATGCTTCAGGTAGGTAAGCTTTTTTTGCTGTGGGATGTTTATTTACAATGAACTGTGGAAGAGGGTTAATCTAATGGGATGCAGGATTGCATTGGATGGTGAAATGCTTTGTGACCTACATCCATTTGAGGTATCAATTAACTTTTAATTCTTGGAGAGAAACAAAAGCAGACTTGGACAAAGACTAAATTGGGGGTGGTATAAGGGGCCCAGAGCTCATGGAACCTTAGGCCTGCTACCTTTTTTGTAGCAGGGAAAGGCCCCCTTATCTAACACAAAAGGGTTAAAGAGGAGGGAGGGAGAAGGGCAAATTGGTGTGTGGCCTGTTAACTCAATGATGTTTCTAAAGCCTGAATGGAAGAGTCAAAGCCACCCAAGTCACAACAGCACTAAGTCAACAGCTTGGCCAAAGCAACATGACCTGAATGAAAATGCAAATGGTTTAGACCAGTAACTGCTTGGTGTTGTCACTTGGTCCACCAGCTCTTGCCTCCCTTTTTCACTGCACACAGCTCAGCAAATCACCTTCCTAGACCCTGTGTCCAAACTCCAGGGAAAACCCAAAATGTGCTAATCCAAGTGCAAAGAACAAAAAAATTATGGAGTAGCACTGCCCAATATAAAAAGAACATTTACATTGTTCGAAGTTTCCCTAAGAGATCCTTTTGGGCCACAAGCCATGTGATTTTGCAAAAGTACCAGCTGTTGCCCTACAGAAGAGTCTCACATTCAACAGGGAAGAAAATTCTTGCCATGAAGTGCTGTTGTGGACATGTCCGGCTTCCGACCACCAGACAACACAGAAGTACATAATTAGTTTGTTTTCCAAAGGGGGAGCCACCTCATGCTTTTCTTCAAATTCAATCAAAACATACACGTTCTAAATAGAAACACGTTCATTTGAAACCTCTTTGCACGAGCAGCTGTCTGGCCGAGCCTGGCCTGGCCGAAGAGCCGAATTGTATTCATCCCCGCACTCCAGCCAGTAAATGCTTGGCTTTGTTCGCCCCCACAAGCGGAGGCAGTCAGACTATGTCAATTGGGCAAGGAGCCCTAATGATCCAAGGCAGGTGTCCTCAGAAGCTGCCCAGGTGAGGGGGTCAGCCTGTGTACCATGACTCACTCACTTGTCCTCAGTTTACAAAGCCTCCCGCCCACCCTGCTAATTACTGCCATTAGTGCATTCGCCTACACAAGTGAAAGGAGTCTGCTCAAGCCTGCTTGGGGCCTTTGCTACTATTTAAGAGCTCTGACAACAACCAAGAGCCACTGTTTTCAAAAGGGGAAGGGAGGTGAAGCACTCTCGAGAAATTGTACAAAATGAAATCATAATAATATAAAAGGAATAAGCAGCTGCTAAGGCCTAATGAAGAAGCTGCCAGAAGCACAAAGATGGTCTGTTGGCAAATGCTCATCAGGGCTAAAAGATTCATATTCTCAAGTTCCCAAAGGTAAGATGGAGGTTGTATTCTTGGCCTTAATGAGTTTAAAAACGTCATTGCAGGAGACAAGCCAAAAGAACAGGGAATAACAATCATCCTTTATGTTTATTTCCTGTCTTTGCATTTTCTAAGCCCCAATCTTCATATTGCTTCATTTTAGCCCCCACAATCCAGTGAGGTAAGCAAGGTGAGTACCAGTATCTCCACATGACAGATGAAGAAAGTAACTTCATAGAGGCGAAGGGATTTGCCCATAGTCACACAACTAATCTGTGTCAGAGTCAGAGCCAGAGCCCAGGTGTACACACAAATGGAGCTGAAGCCCCAGCCACAATCAGAGTGATGGAGGTGGTGTCCCAAGTCCCAGGAGAGTACAGCTGGCCGCAACCTAGGTTAAGCAGCACAAGTGTTATCAAGGGAGGAAATTGGCTTTTGATGGCCTAGAAAAAAGAGTGAGTGAGCAGAGTTCAACACTGGCAATGGAACCTTATTTGCGATGCTCTGTTTACTTTGGCTAGAAGGGAATTCAGTGTTTCTAAAAAAACATTGCAGGACCCTGGAGTTTCTCATAAATGCAGAGCTTCTGCCTAACAACATTTTCTGAACTCTCTCCACTCTTGTAGAGATAGATTCTTCTCCAGGAGTAACCAGTTTTCACTTCTCTGCCTACTTCAGGGTCCACTTAGATATGTATTAGTTTATTATAACACATCCTGTTTCCAAAAGAGTTCCAAGAGGTTGAATTAGTGTCTAGGCAATCTTACCTAATATGTAGAGCATTTTTCACCATGATGTAGTCTGCCCAGCAGGCACTGAAAGGAAACAGCTGCCACTTTGTAGCCTAGTGATGAAGAATCAGTTTCTGGGTTCAAAATCCTGCTCAGCCAATTGCCTTGGACCAATCACTTAAATCTCTCTGAACTTCAGTAGCCTGATTTGGAAATGAGAGACAGTACATTAAAACCACCCAATCTAGTGTCTACTGTGTGAGACACTCAACTAAATTTAAGCTGTTAAAATGGTTGGCTTTCTTGTTTTAATATTTAAATGAGTTATCAACTAGTGGCCAACATAGTGTCCAACACATGATAAGTACTATGTGATTGTTACCTGCTATTGTTATTACAATTATCTCACTATGCTCCCCTTCTCAACCTTACATCTTACACTACAAGCAAACATATCCTCCCACTTCCTTGCCTTTGTACATGCTATTGCCTCTCATTTGGCTGACCTCCTCTTCTTGGTCCTGTCTGACAACTTGGCTTCTCTTTCAAGAGTCAGATTAGGGAACATATCCTCTACTGAGTTTTCTGAAAATTCCCAAAGAAAAAATGGTGTCCTACCTCTGTCTCCCACAATACCCCATGTACTTTTCCCACAATAACAATCACCACACTGTATTGTACTCCCTGTTCTCCTATACTGCACTGTGTGTTCTTACAGAACAAGGCTGTCTCTCTTTCAGCCCTTGTATTAGCTCAATGTAGCTATGGCAGAGAAATCAACCAAGGCAAACTTATGGGGGAAGATCTATTTATTGGGAGCTTATGCTTAGAGGATTTTAGTCCATAGAGGCAGACGGTGTGGCAGGAGGGCAGCTGTGGTGGAGCCCATGGCAAATGACCTTACCTCTTTATGATAAGGAAGTGGAACCAGAGCTCCAGGTAAAAACTTCCAAAAGCTCACCTCTAGGTTCCACCAAGCTAGATCCCGCCTTCCAAGGTTCCATTACCTTCCAGGACAGCACCACTAACTGGAGACCCAATATTCAAACACATGACATTTAGGGGACATTTAGATCCAAACCATAACAACCCTCTACCCCTAACACCTAGAAGAGAGTAAATAAGCACATATTTGGTGAAGAAATAATTCATGATAGCAATCATAATTATGATTATGATTACCAACAGCAAAGGAGCCGAACATTTTGTCTATGAAAAGCTACCTAAAAATCCCCTCAGGTAGAGTCATCCCTGATTGGGCCCTGCAAGAAGTATAGGAAGGCCAAGTTTGCTTCTTGACTCCTTGGGATGAGTTCCAGTTGCCCTGTCCCCAGGCGGCAGCTGAGATGGTACATTGGTGACACCTGACCAGTTACCTTGTATTGAGGGATAAATGAGTTAAATCAAACAGGTCAACATAGCAATAGAGCTCTATACCATTATGTTTGCTGCATTTGGGCAAGCCAGTTTACTAGAGTCAGGAAGTCAACCACCATGAGGCTAAAGAATGAAAGACAACTCAAGCACAATCAGCAGCCAGCTAGAGTAGTGCTTCCCCTGGGTCTAGGACTCTTTCCTGACCCAGGTGAATAATTCCAACAAACATCTCCCTCCCTCCCTCCCTTCCTTCCTTCCTTCTTGCAATGCTGAGCTGTTGAATGTAGGGCCTGTCATATGTTAGGCAAGTCCTCCACCATTGAGCTGCACTGCAGCCCCATTTTAATTTTTTATTTTGAGACGGAGTCGGGCTAAGTTGCACAAGCTGCCTCTGGCCTCAAACTCACAATCCTCCTGCCTTCGCCTTCCAAGTACCTGGAATTACAGGTGTGCATCACGGCACCCATCTCTAACCAGCACTTCTTGAGGGATGCTAATCCAAATCTCTGCAGCTATCATTTGCCGAGCACCAAGCATCAAGGATCCAGATCAGCTCTCATCTTTTCAACTAGGTGAAGGAGAAGCTATTATTTCCACCTGTCTCACATAGGAGGTCACTAAGGCTCAGATTAAGTAACTAGCCCCAAGTCACAGAATCAGTCAAAGCCCAAAACGTATTTCCAGTCTGGAGTTTTTGAACGCTAGAGTCAGCCTTACTGACCCCAAAGCCCATACTTATAGCCATGCCACAATATTGCCAGCTAAGTGCACTGTCAGTCACTGGAAGGTCTCCACAGTTGAAGGAGGCCATGGCTTTTATTCTCCAAGAGCTCCTTGTCTAGAGAGGCATAAAGGTATAATCACAGATAACCATACTGCAAGACAGATAGTAATCTGTGCCAGAGTGATTAAGTGTAACTAGCAGAGATTTGGCAATATAAACACTTTTTATACAACTAAATCTCAAACACCAGCCACCTTCTTTAGACTTTGAACACCCTATTTATTTTTGTTGTTGTTCAATTCCCTTCCTACTTCATTTCTTTTCCTTCCTTTATTATCTGTCCTTCCTGAAACAGGCATAACATCCTTAAGACGCCCACCCCCTTATGGTTTCTACTGGTATTTTCTCTGTCACATTTCACTTGTTGGAGAGTAGATTTGAAAAAAGGGTAGGGGCTTGGATTAGGTGACCTCTAATATTCCTTCTGAGTGGAAGATTCTGTGAGCAAATTGTTCAGATGCACAGAGAGCCTCAAGAGCAAATGCAGAAATTACTAAAGACCTGTTCAGCACAACCATGAACTCATTTACTTTAAAAACTTCCAAAATGTGGCGCACGCCTGTAATCCCAGTGGCTTAGAAGGTGGATGCAGGAGGATCCCAAGTTCAAGACCAGAGGTGGTCTGCATAATTTAGCAAGACTATCTCAAAAAGTAAAAAAAAAAATGGGCTGAGGGTGCAGCTCAGGGGTCCAGCACTTGCAGAGCATGCAAGGGCAAAGCCCTGGGTTCAACCCTCAGTACCACACACACACAAAAAAAAAACCTTCTGAAATATTTCATTATCTTACATGCAGCAGGATCCCATGTTATAGTTACTGATAACTTTCTCTTGACTTTTAAATGTTCCATTTTCAACAAGTTTCATAATTTATTTATTTAATTTTTATTTATTAATTATTATTATGTTTGCAGTACTACCAGAGGGCTGCACCCAGGGCCTCAGGAGGCCAGATTTTGAGATTTACTTGGATAAAAAGTTTCATATTGCCAATGAGAATCCATTTCACACCAATTAAGAAAACCATAATAAAGACAAATAAGAACATGTGTTAGTGAGGATGTCAAGAAATAGGAACCACTATACATTTCTGGTGGGCTGGGATTTAGCTCAGTTGGTCGAGCGCTGCTCTGAAGTCTCTGAGGTCCCGAGTTCGATTCTCAGAACCGCAAAAATGGGAGAAGGATGTGGCAACCCACTCCCAAGGCAATCCCAAAACAATCAGCCATTGAAAACACTATAAGGGTCGCTATGAGTCGGACACGACTCAACGGCACCTAACAACAACAACAACATACATTTCTGGTAGGATTGTAAAATGTTGCTGCCACTTTGGAAAATAGTTTGATAGTCTTTCAAAAAGGGCATACTTTTGAAGCACTCTACCACTGAGCTAGGCTGGGATTTGGCTCAGTTGGTAGAGAACTGCGCTGCAGTCTCTGAGGTCCCGAGTTCTATTCCCAGCACCGCAAAAATGGGAGAAGGGCCTGGCAATCCATTCCCAAGGCAATCCCGAAACAGTCAGCCATTGAAAACCCTATGAGGGTTGCTATGAGTTGGATACCGACTCCACTGCACCTAACAACAACAATAACTGCAGCTATAGCCCTGTGGCATCTGCTCCCGTCAGATCTCGGAAGCTAAGCAGGGTCGGGCCTGGTTAGTACCTGGATGGGAGACCTCCTGGGAACACCAGAAGCTGTAGGCTTGGGAGAAGGACCTGGCAACCCCCTCCCAAAAATCAATCTGCCATTGAAAACCCTATGCACAGCAGAGAAGCACTGACAATAGTGTTTCCCCTGTTGTACAGAGGGTTGCTATGACTCGGATACCGACTCAACGGCACCTAACAACAACAACAACAACCACTGAGCTGCAACCTGTAGCCTCTTTTTTATTTTTTATCTTGAGACAGGGTCTCATTAAGTTATGCAGGCTGCCTCTGGCCTCAAATATGAGATCTTTACTGAGCTGTACCGCTAGCCCCCTTTTTATTTTTTATCTTGACACAGGGTCTCACTAAGTTACACATTATATATTTCTGGTAGGATTGTAAAATGCTGCTGCCACTTTCAAAAACAGTTTGGCAGTCTCTCAAAAAGTTAATTGTAGAGTTATCACATGACCAAGCAATTCCACTCTTAAGTATATACCCCAAAGAAATAACAGAGTAGGGCCTGGTGGTATGCACCTATAATCCCAACACTTGAGAGGCAGAGACAGCCTGGGCTACATAATGAGAACCTGTCTCAAAACAAACAAATACTGTTAGCCCAGAGCTATGAAATATGCCTATAATCCCAGGGAGGCTAAGGCAGGAGGATCACAAATTCGAGTCCAGGCAGCCTGTGCAATTTAGTGACACCCCATCTCAAAATAAGAAAAATTAAAAGTGGGCTGGGGGTACAGCTTAGCAGTAAAGCACTTCCCTAGCATGCATGAGGCTGTGGGGTCAACCGTCTAATAATGAATGAAAAAAGGATTCTTTTAAAGAAAGAAATAAAAACACATGTCAATACAAAAACTTGTACATAAATGTTCATAAGAGCATTATTCATGATAGCCAATATGTGTAAACAACCCAAGAGTTTGTGAACTGATGAATAAACAAAATATGATATAATCATATAATGGAATATTATCTAGCAACAAAAAGGAACGAAATGGTGATATGTGCAACAATATGGATGGACCTTGAAACCATAATGCTAAGCAAAAGGAGTCATACACAGAGGCTTCATAGTATAGGATTCTATTTACATGCACTATTCAGAACAGGTAAATCTATAGCGACATAAAGTAGACTAGCAGTTGCTGAGAAGATTGGGAGAGAAGAAATGAAGAGTAACTGCTAATGAATACAGGGTTTCTTTTTGGATTGATGAAAATGTTTGGGAATTGGGTTGTGGTGAAGGTTGCCCAATTTTGTGAGTAAACTGAAAACCACTGAATTTTACACTTTAAACAAGTGAATTTTATGGGAGGAATTAGATCTCAACTTTTTACATGTGGAAAAATATAAGTCAGAAGCCTGTGGTGTAAAGTTGCACTAGAGCTGCTGCCAGTTTTTCCGTGTGATAGAGACTTTCACATGTGTTCAGCTGGCATTTATTGAGTGCATACTGTAACAAATCAACGCATATCTTAGCAGACACACTGGAAGGCCCTTCTGAATTCTAATGTACTAGAGGATGACTTGGGTTCATCAAGCATCATGCTAGATCCTTCCCAACTAGTTACCTACACATCCTAAGACCTCTCCAAATTCCCTGGCCCCCAGATGCCCTCGATTTCTTTTTCTTCTGTGAAAACATATATTTTCTCCACCTGTCTTTGCTTCATGATATGCCCTTTACTCAAACTCAGATCCAACTTAACTTTTTTTTTTTTTTTTTTTTTTTTTT
>VMDO01027770.1:0-24811 GCA_007922755.1 Pedetes capensis | reverse complement strand
ATATATACATATACATATATACACATATACACATATATATACACATATATACACATATACACATATATATACACATATATACATATATGTATATATGTATATGTATATGTATATGTATATATATACATATATGTATATATATACACACATATATATATGAATATATATATAATCTTATTTTAACAATGTTGTGAATGTAGAGTCGTTATTCCCTTTTTAAAAATGATATAAAATTCAAGTCACTTGCTTTATGGTCATGTGGAGCAGATCCAGAATTGGAGAACAGGTTTGTGTTATTCCCAAGCACAGCTCTTCCCCACGTGACTCTTAAGCTGGCAGCTGGGCCAGAGTACCAACATCACTAATGATTAAAACACACATGCACACACGAAAGCATGTGCACACACATTCCTTTTACCTCAATTGCATATCATAAAGATGAAATACATTTCACATACACAAAAATGGGCCCCAGGAAGAAGGTGAAGGTAATGTAGGGTATTTTTCTATGACATGTATGTTATTTATAATCACAATGAACTTAGTTAATGTGTCAATTTCTAATAATAGGATTTTTATGGGGGTTGCCAGATGCCCTGTATTGGAAAGAAGCATATTTGGGTTGCAAGGAACCAGGGATAATAGATGAGAAAAGGCTAATCTGCCAAAAAGCTATATCTTAAATATTCAACAGGAGAATTTTGGAATTTTGTGGTTTGGAGAGAAGTTTTCCAATATCACTATACGTATTTTTCTTCCTCAAAAGTGCATTACAAACTATGAATCTTAAAGACATTATACGAAGTGAAAGAAATCAGTCACAAAAGATCCATTATTGTAATATTTCATTTATATGGTATTTCCATGATGTATGGAGATAAGAGTAGGTTAGCAGTTGCTTAGAATTTGGGGGACTGGTGGTATAGGGAAATGACAGTGGAAGAGTGAGAGGTTTCTTTTTGAGTTAATGAAAATATTATAAAATTAGACTGTGGTGATGGTTACACAACTCTGGTAATACAGTAAGAACCACTGAAGTGTAATTGATACATGAGTGAGTGGGATGATATATGGATTATATCCTAAAGGCGTTACCAAAAAGCACATACATTTTAAAGATTTTCAAGTGTCCATTATACATGGATGTTTGTAGTTTTAGATGAAAATCATGCAATTGTTTTAGAGGTGAGGGCTGTGGAATTTAGAATTTATTTGGTAAGGCCAATTCAAGGAAAGTGGAGTGCTGATGAGCACTGGCTTCTTGGTGCATGATTGAGGTAGGTGCTTGCCGAACTTCAAGTCTAGGTTCTGATGCAGAGGCATGTGTGAAAGAAAGGAAACAAGTGTCAAGGAAGCAACTGTTTCAGTTAAGTTCCTTTTAATAACCCTTTGATCGTTCCCTGTATAGATTCAACACAACATTAATTTATGTCAAAGATAGAGGCTTCAGATAGAGAGGCCAAGTAAAAGCCTGTGCCCTGGAGGTGGTGATAATCTAACAGCAGATCATTTTCAACAGAAGAACCATATCTCATTAGATCTGCCCATCACTATCCATTAAGGTTGGATTACAAGGCATGCTTCTAGAAAACCCAACTATTATGGTCCAAGTTATACATCCTCCAAAAGTTCCTATGTTAAAACTTAATTTCCAAGGTAAAACTATTGAGTAGTACGGCTTCTGGGAAGGGGTTAGGTCATGAGGGCTCTACCTTCATGAATAGGATTAATGTCATTTTATCAAAGGCCTGAGGGAGCCTGTTAGCCTCTCAGTCTCTGCTATGTGAGGACACAACAGTAATGCATCATCTAAGACACAAAGAGCCCTCACCACATATTGAATCTGCTGGTGCCTTGATCTTGGACTTCACAGCTTCCAGAACTATAAACAATAACTTTCTGTTGTTTATAAATTACCCCCCTAAGGTGATTTGTTATAGCCTCTTGAATGGACTAAGACACCAATTTAAGATATACACCTACTACAACTTAAAAAAACACTGAAATTTTATTTGGTATACTTAATATTGCACAAAAATGAAAATACTGATATTACATAAATATTACTCAAAGCACAATGATTTTCTTGGATTGACAGTTACATTTTCTAACTGAAGTCTTATAAACATATCTAAAGTAAAAATGTCTACAGTTTACACATGCCATCATATCCTCACTGGCAAAACATATTAGGTTGGCATGTTGGACCAGCAATAAATGCATTACTTTTATACAAAACTGAAGTTTTGATGTTAAGAGTTTAAAGTTTTCTGCAGCATATTTATTCTTAAGTGAGTGTGACAGTTTAGATTCAGCCTGAATGCATGGTGATGGACAGTTTGGATAGAATGTGATCCAGTTTCTGGTTTAAAAATATGATGTTTAGAAACTATAGTTAGGCTGTTTTAAGTTAATAAGGTGATTAACATACTTTAGCACCCTGAATATTTTTCTAAATAAACTGTGTTGCACTATTTTATTTTTATCATACACAAGGTCATATAATATAGTGGGGAGGGAGCCCTGGATTCTGATCCGGACTCTGTAACTCAATATCCAAGTCATCCAGACAAACCAAACTCTCTCTGGGGCTCATTTGCCACATTTATTTAAAAAGACAAATAGGATATTTCAGACAAAAGGGACAAGATTTGGCTAAATGATCTCAAAAATTCCTTCCAGTAAAATCAGATTCGGCTGCATCAAAGCTATTTAAATTTAAAATGTAGATCTGTATCAGATGAATCATACTGATATTTTACTTTTAAACCAAGAATTTTAATACTAACCTCCCCTACCCAAGCTCCACAAAAAAAACAACACCCTCTCTAAACCCATCTGTAGCTTTAACATTAGCAATTCTTATTGGAGCATTTTTAGAGTCTGGAGTTTAAGGAAGCCTACCCCCAACCGCTGCCTGCATTTTATCATATGGGCAATTTTGGTTACAATTCAGTTCCATCTTTGGCAGCAAAACCATTTTGCTAATATTTTATGCATTTAAAGAACTACCTGTTATTGAAGACTTTGCACGTACTGATGGCACAGAATTTTATCCTTGCTAGGACTCTCCCCCCATGAAGACAACCCAATTGTCAGAAATACATTATTTCAGAAGATCTCAAAAGGCTCATCCAAAACAGACTGTCAGAGGAGTTGCATTAGAAAATATGAATTTCAATTGAAGATGAAAGTTAAACAGAAGCCTCCAAGTTACAAAAAAAAAAAAAAAAAAAGAGAGAGAAAGAACAGCTATATTAATCATTTAATTATTTAAAAGTAGGATGCAGGGGATGGACAGAAGCTTTCCTAATGCCTCAACATTGGGGTGTTTTAGTCCTCATTTCTCTGCTGGGTGTTTCTTATAAAAATAACTTGAGTAGAGGCTATAGAAATTCCAGTTCTACTGAGCTTTGCAACCTTACTGGCCATTATCTTGTCATGGCTTTGAGGATGGAGCAACGAATAATTAGATCAGAGCTTGGAAAATCAGGGAGGGGGGAAAACTAGACTGAAATAGTTTTTTAAAGGAAGTGGTCATTCAAAGACAGAAAACCCCAGTTAGCTACATTTTCCTTGTCCATGTTGCAAAGAGTTGGGTCTGGCAGGGTACAAGGACAGGAAGGGAGAACTGAGCTGGGGTGGGAGAGCAGGGGTCCGGGTGGGAGCAAGTTCTCCAATGCAGAATGGGAAAGAAGACAGCCAGGGAGACAAGACCTGCCTCGGGAAGTGCACAGAGTGGCCTCAGTATCTCTCCCGGGTGAGTCCAGGTGAGGGGCGTGTTACCCGGCATCTCTGGCGAGGAGTCCCATATTCGCCCGGGAGTAGTTCTCTCCAGTGATTCCTCCACGCACAGTGGCCCCCTGGGTGTCAGTGCGCAAAATCGCTGCTTAATCCCCGCTCACTGTGAACTAATTAGGGCCGCCAGCAACAGAAAGTTGAGCCTGGGGCTTCTTTCCCAGGCACAGGGAGTCCAGGAGGGCCAGTCCTCCAGCCCAGCCCGGCACCCGTCTCAAGACACCGCCAGCCTGAGGGTCCTCTAGGGACTTGGGCCTTTCATGAGCATCTGCTTCTTTACCCCCAACTGTGTCCCAGGGACCCCCTTGGTGACTGGCGGTCAGTTGGGTCACCACCCAGGCTGTTTCCTCCCCGCCCTGCCCTCAGTTCCTAGCCAACAGTCTGGGCGCGGGGCGGGGCGCGCCTGGGAGGCCAAGGCAGCGCGCTATTCCTGTCGCTGTGAGCTACCGGCAAGTTATGTGCAGCGCCCAATCACGCCTCCTACCCACGGGCTGACCTACGCACCCCACCCTATCTCCCAGGCTTTGATTTGATCCTCCGCACAGAACAAACTCACCCCTAACCCCCGCCCAGTAGCCAGTTGTCCTCCGCTCTTGCAGGTGCCCGCAGAACTCGCCCTCCTCATTCACCCCCCAGGAGGTCAGAGCCTTCACCCCGCACTCCCAGAACGCCCAGAGCTGGGGTCGCATCTGCACATCTGGGCCATCGGAGATCCAGCAGCCCGCGGTGTACACTGGCAGCTCAGCCCTTCCAGGTGATGGTGCGCGGCCACCGCCGCCCCTGGCGCGCAGGTGTGGGCTCCCCGAATTGTGCCAGGGAAGGGGCTTTGGGTAACGCGCTGGCAGCCTCTGCAGCAGCCCAAACCAAGCCCAGCCATTCCTGGAAGATTCAAAACTCCGTGCCCTTCGCTACTAAGGTCTTCTGGAAGTTGTCCCCAGACCAGATTTTCTCAGAGAGGGGCACGGGGCGACGGGCGGTCCCAGATGCAGGAGCCCTGGGTTTTAAGCTGAGCAGGCAGAAACGAGCCTTCGATCGGGGTTCTGTGGCTCCTGCAGAGTCCTCGGGGATTCCGTCCCCCGGGATGCCTCCAGCTGCGCCCGGCTGGCTCTGTTCCCCACCGGTCCGCTTCCCGCCCTGGGCATCATGAGTTACTTCCTGTCTTACTGCAAAGCTCACGGCGGCGCGCTGCTCACGGGCTACCAGGCCCTGCGCGCCGAGGGCTTTCTGTGCGATGTGACACTGGAGGCCGAGGGCAGCGAGTTCCCGGCGCACAGGTCGCTCCTGGCTTGCTCCAGCGACTACTTCAGGGCCCTGTTCAAGAGCCACACCCGGGAATCGCGGGAGCTCGTGATCCACCTGCGCGTGCCGTCGGCGGCCGGCCTGCAGCGCCTGCTGGACTTCATCTACACTGCCTGGCTGCCCCTCTCCATGGACACTGTGGAGGACACGCTGGAAGCCGCCAGCTACCTGCAGGTCACCGAGGCCTTGGGGCTGTGTGGCCGCTACCTGGAACGCCAGCTGGCCCCCGAGAACTGCTGCTTCACAGCCAACGTGGCGGCGCGCTTTGGCCTGGCGCCCACGCAGGGCGCTGCGGAGCGCTGCATCGTGCGCCACCTGCGAGAGCTGCTGGGGAGGGGCGCGGGCCCTGCGGGGCTGCTGGAGCTCAACCCCGCATCCCTGAAGGCCGTGTTGGGTGCCCCCGACGTGGCGCGGGTGTGCGAGGCCAGGTTGCTGGGCCTGGCGCTGGCGTGGCTGCGGGAGGAGCCCGCGGCCGAGCGTTTGCCGCACAGCACCGCGCTGCTCCAATGTATCCGCTTTGGCCTGGTGCCCACCAGCGTGCTGCGGCGCGTGTACTCGGGCTCTGGCCTCACGCTCCCAGCTCGAATCAAGGGTCTTATCATCCAGGCCCTCAACTACCACACGTCGCCTTCCCGCCAGCCGCTCGCGCAGGGCGAACAGACCAGCATCCGGAGCCCCCAGACCCGCATTTTGCTGGTCGGGGGGCGCAGGGCACGGGAAGCGGTTACCGAGGAGGTTGTGGCCCCGCGGGTGGCAGCAAGGGTCCAGCGCGCAGCAGTTGAGCCCGAGGAGGAGGAGGAGGAAGAAGAGATAGAAGAGGAGGAGAAGGAGTGGGAGCTCACCCAGGACGTGGTGTCCTTCGATGTGTACAACCACCGCTGGCGCTGCCACACGCGGCTGCCCGCTCCGCTGCTGGGACACAGCGTGTGTACGGCGGGCAACTTCTTGTTTGTCCTGGGCGGGGAGAGCCCTTCCTGCAGCACTTCCACTTCCCTGGTGGATGGCCCAGGGACAGTCACGGCGCAAGGACACCGTTATGATCCGCGCTTCCACACGTGGACAGCGGTGCCCGCCATGCGAGAGGCAAGGGCCTATTTCTGGTGCGGTGTGGTGGGCGAGAGTCTCCTGGCAGTCGGGGGCGTGGGCACTGGAGGTGAGGCACTGGCCTCGGTGGAGATGTATGACCTGCGCAGGGACCGCTGGACGGCAGCCGCGGCGCTGCCTCGGGCGCTGCACGGCCACGCGGGGGTCGTCGGGGACCGTGGCGTCGTGTACATCTCTGGGGGCAAGGCGGGGAGAGGTGAGGGCGGCGCCAGTAGCCTCCGGGACTTGTATACCCTGGATCCCGGGGGGAAGATGTGGAGCAAGAGGGCGCCCATGGGCACTGCCCGCTTTGGACACCACCTTGCAGTGCTGCGAGGTACAGTGTTTGCCTTTCTGGGACGATATGAGCCCTTCTCTGAGATAGAGCGCTATGACCCTGGCGCGGACCAGTGGACTCGGCTGCGGCCCCTACCCTACGACCGCTTCTGCTATGGACTGGCAGTGGTGGAGGAGACAGTTCTGCTGCTGGGGGGTCTGAAGTGGCGAGAATCACGTGAGGTGCCTACCCGGAACGTGGTGGGCTACGATCTCGACCTGGACCGCTGGGAGGACATTGGCTGTGCGCTGCCCTGGGCCTGGAGTGGCCTGCAGTGCGCCGTGCTGCAGCTGGCTGAGGATAGGGATGAAGACAGGGAGGGAGAACCTGGAGAGGTGCTAGATTTGGTGCTGGGTTGAATGGGTGAGTCCAGTCTCCGGAGGAGGGAGAATGTCCTGGTCAACTTGGCTTACAGAGCAACAGATAGGCATTTGCTCAGAATGGGACTCTGGTAGCAGAGCGGCCTCTAAGGGCTAAGGCAGCAAACAAGGCCTTGGCCAAAGAAAGTTCCCCTTGAGCTGAGAATAGGAGACAGGAGAGGTCAAATAGAAGGATATATGAATCAGCTTCAGTGAGCTGGTGATTTTCAGAAAGACACTGGGCTGTCACAGATGGACTTTTGAAAATAAAATATGACTTTATTTCTCCTCTTAAAGTGTTTCCCTAGGTGCCAGTCATTACTTTCGTGTCTGGAAAAGAAGTCAAAAAGTGTACCACAAGAAGTTATACACAAACCCTAGAAAATTGTTGGTTAAAAGGATGTAACACATAGTCCTAGAATTGGTATTATCTGAATAATGAAGGGAAAGTGCCTTGGTTAAGTAGTGTCAAATTGTGGTAAAGAGAACTATCATTTTATAATCCGCAGCCATGGTTGTAGTTCTGCTCTGATTGTTCCCTATAAGTATGGAACTGAGAGGAAAAAAAATCCTTCTTTGAGAAACTCTCCTTGGTTAAACTTTTCTGTTCTTAGCCCCCAACTTGGTCTGCTTTTGTGCTGGCTTTAGGTGGCTCATTAATTTAAAGTCATATTTCAGCAACCCTTAGCCACAATAGGCTATATTTGTAAAAGATATTTTTGGTATTTTTGGTATTTTTCTCCACTTCCAAAAAAGAATCACAGAGAAGGGAAAAGAGGAGTGTATGGAGTTTTCAAGTTTGTGTCAGGTAAGTGGGAAACTAGTTTGATTTTTGAAGGTCTTAGAGGAGATACTTGTAAGCCCAGAACAGGTGCTACTTTTGGCTTGTGCCATCAGTGAGGTGGCAGAGTTAGAACCTATAACTCAGGTGGTGGTAGTGATGGGGGCTGTGTGATTATGTCACAAGGAAATGTGGTAAGCACTTTGCATGAATAAAGTAGGTGCTTTATGAGGATTCATTAAGATCTGAATTTATTTGACTTCAGTTTACAGTGCTGCCTCTCCTATATTTGAAACTAATGCAAGAAAATGTACAGAGATATAGTATTAAAAGGTCTCTTTCATGCTAGGCTAGCCACGAGTCTTGTAAAATTCATTAGTTTAATTTTTACCATTGAAAACAACAGCTGACTTTACAAAAGTAGAAGCTGCTTAGTAGCAACAGAGCTAGTCTTCCCATCAACTCCTTGCTGTTTACAGGCCATAACCTGGCCACTGTATACATAACACTTCCATCAGATACAAATATTTTTAAGTGAACATACACATTTGATCTAGTAAACATCAATAAGTCTAAACACCTGTAACAAGCACACTTCATTTTAGGACAAGAGGTTTTTTTTTTTTTTTTTTGCTTTTGTTTTTGTTTTTACATAAACAAAAATCCCACAAATTGAATGTGCATCAATATCCATGCAGTAAATAAATGTTTTTTTACAAATAGGGTTATTTTAAATGATAAAAATATTACACCAGACCCAAAATTCCATACAAACATTAATACATGATTTCTTATCCATTTTGACTAAATAAAGGATTACTGAAAATGTGCTGTAGAAAGGCCACTCTCCTGTACAATTGTGCAAAGTCTGCAAAACGATAGTGATTCAATGGTGGTTTTGAAAGCAAAGAAAAAGATCCCCGCTGTGGAGTTTTTACTTTCTCCTCTACAGCAAAAATATTCACTGGCATATATCTGAACTCTTAAAGATGTAAGTACATTCACTGAGCTGTACAGGCAACAGTATAAAGCTGATTAGAAGTAGATTTTAGGATACAGAATAGTAAAGGAGGGCCCCTTCCTCCTCCTGAAAAAACAGCAAATTGTGACTTGTACGTTATGCAGCCAGACACTAAAAAGCAGCACAGTCATTTTCATGCTGTGATCACTTTCAAAAATGAGACACTTATAAATGGAAATATATGAAAAGGACTTTTTCATAGACTTCATCCACTCTATTAGAACAACTCATGATGCTAGGAAAAACCTCTAAATTGTTTATCTCATATAATTCAGTGTGACATTTCTGAGTGACAATCACTCTCTTGCTCCTTAGCAGAGAAGTACATTTTTATTCTTCACATTGTTTTCTATATTGTGACATAATTCTGCCATAACTAAATGTATTTTACTTCCCTGCCTGAAGTATAATTATATAAGTTGAATTAATGGAATGGGGAAAAATTGGTAATTACCTAGAAAGTTGATTCATTTCAGTTTATACCTTATCTTTTAAGAGTTAGAGTTCAAAAACATGAGTTTTGGCTGAAATTATATATATAGCTGTTAGTTCCCTTTCTGTGTGAGTTAAGTCTGTTTTTAAAAAATCCATTCTTAAATTCTTCTGTACACAATCAGCATTTCATCACTACAAAAATAAAGGAAGATTTAAACCAAGAAAATAAAGCAGCTCTATCTTCAATTTTGGTCTTAGTTACAAAAACATCTTACAAAGCTTTGCCCTGATATACCATTAAGTTTTCTCATGGATTTGGAATAATATTTCCATTAACCAGCTTTCACAAGTTAATAGACTATTAAGACAAATATTTAGATACCTGAACTTTTCTTATGTCGATGCTCTTCTATTTTTCTTAACTCTTGTAATGCGTACCTACATTTCACAAAAATAAAACTACAGCATTAAACTTTGTGCAATGTTTAAGAAAATTCTTAGAACATTTTAATAAATATAAAAAAGGTTTAAATTCTTTCCCACCCACACGGATGTCTGCACCTGAAAAAATGTGATTTGCTTTTGAAGTCTTGTTTATATAAAATTAACTTAACGGGAGAAGAGATGACCTTAGATAGAAAACTGCCTTTTGTGGCTTTACTACTTGAAGACCACCTGTATTCAGAATTGTTTGCAAAAGTTAATTTAAGTCATTAAAGTTATTTGATTTTGCACATGGTAAACATAAGCTGAGCACTGACTGCATATAAAATATACAAATGCTCATTAAAGACAGTGGCATTATGACCACATATGGTTTGTTTCACGTAGTTAAGTAACATTAAATTATAGAGCTTGTCAGTGTCCCACACATGGATATAAAAACTACCATATGTACTTGTTCAGAGTACCAGCAGGTACTATATGGCCTGAAGGCAGAATGCACTTACACATGTGTCTCAATATATGAATGTGTGTGTGTTAGAGAAGAAGTGATTACATCTACTTCAGAGGAAATACTTAATGGGTCACTTGAGGTGGTGTTCTGACAGATATCCAAGAAAAGATCGAGGTACATCTGCTTCCACTGTTGGAATTCTTTAGATGTCAAGTCTGGATTGTCTAGGACTTTATCAATAATGGCTACTTCACCTTCTCTGGCCTGAAAAGCAAAATGATTCAACAGTTAACATGAGGATAAACATTTACTCAATTTAAAAATAAGTTACTAGGCAAAAACATTCAGAAGCTCATTAGTAATGGCTTTGGTACACTCTCACTGATTTATTTTTTCTCTTGATCCATCATGTTGTCAAACTCTGACTATGGAAACCTTCATCATGTTTTAAGATACAGTTCAAGATCCAGTTAAAAAACCACATTTCTTCAAACCTTCTTTAAACACTTAGAAAGGTTTTCTTCCTCACTGATATCCCTATGACACTTTGTCCCTGCCATTGAGTGGACTTACCATGTCCTATCTCTTCAGTTACTCTGGCATCTATCCTCTCTCCCTCTAAATAAACTCATTCTTGAATGAGAGTGAGCATGGCCCCACTGTCACCAAAAATACAGAATTCTTTCTGTGTGAATGTTATGGCTCCCTTCCTGTAGCACTGGGGGCCTATAATGGACAACGGCTCTCCCTTCCATATTAGAGGCTGCGACTCAGCTGAAGACTAAGCTTCATTTTGGTTTAGCTCACCAAAGTAAAACTATCAACTGTGGCAGAAGAAAATCTCCCAGGTAGAAGGTGGGATGGAGGAGAAGGTGGGATATGACTGTCTGAGAAATGAAATCTTATCTTTTATGGGCCCAAAAAAGGCTGGGGAAGTGCAGGAAATGTTCTGCAGGAAGTGAAAAGGCCAACCAGAGTTGGAAGAGAAAGGAGAGAGTAAGGTGCCTAAGAAGTGCTTCTGGTCTTTGAGGAGAAAAGATGTAGGACAAGGGTGGGACTGAGGATGCTTGAAGTTGCCTGTGATGGTATCTGAGATCTATGGTTGGTTGAGGGTTCCTGTTAAAATTCCAGGAATTAGACACATCCAAGATTGCTTGGTCAGTTGTCCTTTAGTAATGGAAAATTTAATAATCTGTTAATTTTTCAGGACCCAAAGTTCAGGGTTCTATGGTCCATTTTTACTAGTGAGGGGCATTTCTTTATAATGACTTTTTCATTGTATTTGCCCTAGAAAGTCAAGCACAGCATCATGTACATGGTGATTCATTGATATTTATTGATAGTATCTCATATTCTTTTTCTCTGGAAGAAAATGCTTGGGGAAAGTCTACAGAATACAAAAGACAGGGGCAAAGGCTGATAGAGATGGAAATGACTACCTGCCTTCTAAACCAGACAGTTTAGAAATGAATGGGGAAAAGGGATGCTGCTCTATAAGGTAAGAAAGTAAGAATATCTTTGTAGTAGGGCTGGTCACAGGAATTACTCTTATGAATATTATAGCTCTCTCTAAAACAGTGGTCTTACTTATCAAAAGCCCACTACACTGTCCCATGGATTTGCAGTAGCCTTTGCATGAATACCAATTAAAAGTTAACTTACTCTGAAAACTTGGTTGATTATTACCTGAAAATTTTTAAATCATTGATTTTCCATTGTATTTACCTCTTTGGTACTCAATATTATATTTCAGAATTACAAAATCTCAACAGCAGGCTATGGGTCTGAAATGTTTTCCAAAGAAGTCCTTTGACCCTTCATTTTTGGAAATTATTGTGCTATATATTCTGCATGACAGGTCTTTTCTGTTTTGTTTTTGTTTTTGTTTTTTTTCAGTGGTGCAGGGTGTGTTCAGGTGGTTTGTATGATGAGCCCTCTGCTTCATCCTTCTCCTCCCTGCTCTCACACATGCATGGTAAGGGGGCTCATTTGTCAGCCTCCTTCTTCAACTTCTTGTCTCTCTGTTCTTCTAGTCATACCACCTCCTCCCCAATCTGGGGGTGATATAAGAAACCTGGAAATAATGTAAGCACTTACAGAAATGTATAATAGGAAAGAACATATGAGTTGGGAACTGATAGTGTAAACAGAACAATTACACAATTTCTACACTGAACGTGAATCACTGTGGCCACACTCCAAATGTGCTGTAGTTCATGTAGGAAATATTCATGACATATCTGACACTATTTTAGCACCAAGGGTTGCATTCTGTATGCATGCTGTGTTCTTTTCATAATTGTAGTAATTACATTACATAGTATATTTATCTTAGAAAATCAAAAGATCAAGGAGTTACATCAGCCCTATATTTCTGGAAATTCTAATCACATCCTGTTTTCTTCTGGAACTAAGTCACATAATATTTAGTCAGTGTTTTGAGACTTTAATGAAAAATTAACATGGTATCCTCTTTACCAACACACTTATTACATTATAGAAGAGCTGAGCTTTGGGTTCTGCCTGTGCACTTCTTCTTCCCCCTACCTCCTTCGTTTGTATTACTTAACCTATAGTATCTGATAATCTACTTTCAGTTTAAGAATGAATCACCTCAAAGGAACTTCTCTTACCATTACATATCTTACCTTTAAAGTGCTTTTCAGAATTCTCAGCCTGTGTAATTTTTCATTCATTACGGGATCATTACTTCGTTTTATAAATGATAGCTTGTATTCCATCCTGGTTGAAATGCGATGTTCTCCCAGTGGTGACAGACTGGCTTGCTCCAGTGCCCTGTATAAATCTTGCAATGAGTCTCCTAACTTTTCTTCCCCACTTTCACCTGTAATGTCTGAGGGGGTGAGAGGGTTGAGGGGGGAGGGGGAGGAAGAGAGAGAGAGAAGAAAAAGGAAGAGAAGTAGACAAGTGATGAGGAGAAGAAGAGGGAAGGGTAGGAGAGGGAAAAGAAGAGATGAATCCAGTGTAATAAACAGTTATTTGGTACTCTGAACAATCTGCTAAAAATTAAAACTGTCTGAAAAACAGTCTAATGAATGATCAGAAAAGCACTATTAAAAACAACCAAAACACCCCTGCAGCTGCTAGTTACATTGGGTAAATTAGCTGTGAGCAGCCAATTGTTTTAGTGATTAAATAATAATATTCTTTGACTCACCAAATTCTTTTGATAGCAAATAACCACAAATATCTTGAATTCATTAAGTTCAAAGAATGAGAGTACAACACAAAAATAATCCTGCATATAAGTTAGTATTTTGACTTTAATGACTATCCCTTATCATCATACTGATAAATACAGAAGTGCTGGATAATAGAACTTTCCTGGCTTATCAACACTGAATGAACTGATTTTCACAATTTTCCAGACTTCATAAGATAGAATGACATTCACTGGCATGTATTTGATTATAAAAATCTTTCCGTTGTTATCATGTGACTATCATAGTAATGCCTGGTACACTGTAAATACATAAATGGCCATAAATTATCATCCATATTAATGTCTTAAATTAAAATATTTATTTATATGCAGATCTGAGGAAAAATCTGGCATGTACAAAAGTTGCTTAGCATTTTTAAGACCCAGGAAGAAAATACTCCAATTAAATAGTTTTGAGAAAAAAACAGACTTTCAGGTAGATATCTTAGATCTAGTTGAACAAATAAAACTCTCTTGTTTTTAATTGCCTGAAGAATGATGTTATACCAAGGAAAAGCACATTAGTTTATCATAAGAATGATAAACAAAGATGAACTAGGATTCTGCTTAGGGTGGTAGACAGGGCTATATTATGCTTCTTTTAATAGGTAGCCAGAGTCATATTTGAGGAATACTTACTGTATTGGCCCAAGGAGAAAATATGGAATGTTATTCATTCTGTCATAATCCATGTGAATATTTTAAGCTCTTCGATATAGTCCTTAAAATTCCCTAATTGGCAATAATACTAAACATTTGTATGTGCCAGGCCATTGAGTAAATGTGTAACATTTACAATATCATTTAATCCTCACAACAAAACTAAGAGTAGGTCTATTTGATCTTCATTTTATAGAAGGGGAGTACTGTGTTCAAGGTTACATGTATCAGTGGTAAAGCTAGAATCTTAACTGGGAAGTCTGGCTAGATTTCCTGCATTATTTTAATAAGAGCTTTATACTGCCAACTTTTTAGTAATTTGAACTATGTATTTAACAGTAGGTATGAATTAACATGAGACTCCCTTTAAATGCAGCACGCTAAAGTTTGTTAAAAAGAGCATACCTAAAGCTGCCCCCCCAACAAAGCCCAAAACATACAGTACCTTAATTTGAAGGGATCACCTTTGGGATCAAAAATTAGTTTTATTTTAATTCCATGGTTAACTTTTGGCTCTCCTACTGAGGTTAACAACTAATGGTAGGTATAATCACTCAGTCTTTCCATTAGGAAATTACTTATCAGCACATGCTACCACTAAGGGCTTGATAATGAATTTTAACTTCCTAAACACATATCTAAGTTAAAATATAATCTAGAGATACAAAAATCCCTTTAAATAACAGCTTTTTAAATTCTTTGTTGGCTCATCCTTGAATGTTTTCAACACCTAGAGGATTTTGATGGATGGATGGATCAAAGACTATAAAAAGGAAAGATTGATTTGTGAGTTAAAAGCATGGAAAGGTTCAAGGTAGACAATTTTAACTGAGAATGCTTTGAAAAGAGGAGGACATAAAACCATATGGTCATTTAAAATAACTAAATTGAGTTGTAAAAACAAGGACAAATTTAAACAGCATAATTCCATTTTGTACAATCATAGGCTAGGAAAGGACTCTGAGGAATTATTTAGTAGTTTTTATTCTTTTTGCCTCAAGGTAAGGCTGTATCTAAAGCCAAATGTGATTTCATAGAGTAGAGGGTGGGGTACAAATGGGAGGCCTAACAAATGAGAATTATAGCAGGTAAGGTATCAGGTGGCCTATTATTACTTCTTTCAGTTATAGAAAGATGAAGGAAAAAAGGGAACCAGATTATAGTTTTAAAATTTAAGGGAGGCAGAAGTATTTTCACATAATAATTTTTATTTTAAGAAAACTTTTCTCCATTTTACCGAACACTGTGAAAGAATACATTTTGTTTAAAAACATTTTGGCCCAGTTTTCTTTTTCTATAACTCTTAACATTGTGGAATACTGGGACAGATGATTGACTTTGTCTAAAATTTCACTGTAGTTTTACTTTAAGAAGGATAAGTGAAGATTTAACATAAAAAGTGACATATATAGTCATTAAAAGATAAGAAGTACAAGGTTTTTTTCCCTTCTTGATGTTATGGGGGAGAAAAGCATTCAATGAAAAGACAACATAACTCTACAAAGAATCTGATTTGACAGCTGTAAGAAGAATTGAGTATGGATTTATCTTTGGGCAGCACATTTGAACAAGGAATCACAGTGAGACAGAACACAGAAACATTTCCAAGAACAGTAATGGGATAGTGTGGCTCCTATCAAAGATAAAAAGGCACCCCTTGATCCCCTACACATCATACACATACGCAACACTGCACAAGACACAGTAGTGGGATGAGTAAGGATGAGGGACTGAGATGCCAGGCTGCCACAAATGCCACCAATTATTTAACACTCTAAGACTAGACAAAGAGACCTTTTATTTTCAAAGGAAGGGGGTGAGGGGCAGAGTCACATTATAAATCTGATTCACTGTGCTCAACAGTCAAAACAACACAAAACTCAACATTCAAGACAAAAACAGACCTTTATTTTCTTTTATAATTTTCAATTGATATCCTTGATTTTTCTCAGATAAATACCAATTAAGTCAATGGGGGCTACTGTTGCAACTGAAAATATGAAAGCACCTTTATTTTCTTCTGTTTTTGCCCTCTTCTTCTTCATCTCCTTCTCATTTCTCTTCAGGATTTTCTCAACCTTTGCTTTTCTTCTCTTAGAAGAGGCTTGCTTTGAAAGATGAGGCAAGCACTTGGTGAGGCCTGCTTTCCGATTGACTTTCTTTCAGTGTGTCAGTTCAGCCATTGAAACACTGGCTGAAAACCAGCTCTTTTGCAATTTGAATGAATGTTTCTGAAAATTGGCAGAGTGTAGACCACATTGAAATCAAAGACATATATAGAAACCTTAGGTGATTCCTAATGAGGAAGTGTATCACCACTGTAATGACATTTTAATCTGTACCTAATTTATTCAGGAAATCTGGGCCTATGCGGGAATAAAATTTCCCCCAAATTATATTTACATTTACAACATGTAAATTAGTCCTGTGTCAGATTACATATTTTCTATTCCAATTTTATTAAATAGTGCATATAAAGTCTCCTTTCATTGACTGATAGGTTTGAGGATCACAATTAAGTAATTAACTTGTATCCTGTGCCTAAGGAGGTTATTTCTGGCTGTGTCATACTTGGCAGGGGTGAAAGAAGATCCTTTTTATGGTCTCATATATATTCTCCACAATGAAATCTTATGAATTTAGGAATATAATGATCATCAGAAGTTCATTGTTTGATTCTTATAGATTGTACATGATCTCCATGTAGTAAGTGATAAAGAAAAGTTCAAAGATTAGCTAATGAAAAATATTAATTCATTGGAACCTCTTGCAATCTGTTTATTAGCAGATAATAATGCATTTCTCAAATACTACAAAGTGTTTGGTTAATGCATTCTTTACATTCAGGCTCAGTGGTTTCCAAACTTTGATTGTGTTCGTTTACCAGTTAAAACATATCTGTTGTTAATTTACATACATGTATTAGTCTGTATTAATAGATACTATAAAACATACAGAAAAGAAATTCAGACAGATGAGATCTAAAACCCAAGGAGAAATTCCCATGATTTTCTTCTTGTATGTCAGTGGACCTCTATGTACTCTCCTTTAGAGATATACACTGTGATTTTCCTATGAGGGGAATTTGTGTCACATTTGCACTTTCCATTCTCTACCTGGCATAGTGTCTCATGCATTCAATAAACTCAAATGAAACGATAGTTTTCTATACTTTATACACAAAGTACTTGAAGGAAGGTTCTCTATTAGGTGACTGTAAAATTATTAAGAAAGTTTATTGTATAATATTTCTCTTGTTTCTCTGGTAAAAATTAAGGAGAGAATAAAAACTTGGTGACCTAAAGTTTCACTCTGCCATCCTCCCCAATTTCCTGCCTATGCAATGGTAATGTAAAAAGAGAGTCAAATATGAAAACAAAACCAGTGAGCAATTCAGGAACTAAACTAACAATGGGTAATGGGTTCTGGTACATGTTTTGGAAGGGAATTGTGCTCTTTTAAAATTGGTCAATGATGTCCTCGTAGAAACAGTTGTTCTTTCCACAACACAGCTGTGTAATGAGCACAGATGGTTGGGAAAGGTTAAATCACAAATGGGAGAGAAGGCTGGACATAGTAGTATTAGTCACCAGTCAAATCTGAGAGGCATTTGTTCTTATAAAACCAGAGAGCACATTAAGTCTTCCAGGCTAGTGGTACCAAGTATGTGGAACACAATTTTTGTCACAAAGGGCAATTAACATTTCCATTGAGACCACAGGAATATTTTCTGTGAATACTAATTTACTAGCACGCCACAAAGAACTTGTTTATATGTAAGGTGACAAACTTTTAATGGATTTAATGTCTTCAGAGGTTTTATGCTAAAAATGATTAAGTGTTCAAGGGTTACATTATAATTTGAATTGTTTTATGATTAAATACTAACTCTCTTAATTCATGATTTTATATAATCATGCCTAGCATTGTATAACTGGGAGAGGGGAGGGTAGTTTGCTATATCAGAAAAAAGTGAAGATTTTGAAAGCTAGCTGTTAGTCTTCCCTCTGTAATCAACTACTTATTTCATAATTAGAAGTCATTTCTTTCTTTCAGGTAAAATAACAATACACAAGCATTACTATTAGTCAATAATTTCTCTGATGGAAAGAATTGATTTAGTGAAAAAAATATGCCTTATTTTAAAAGAGCCAACTGAGTGGCTCCACTGACATTGCTAAGTGTTTTTTGAGGAACAGGTAAAGGCCATAATTTTAAGAATAACAATAAGTTTCACCAAAATCAAGTATGGCCTGTGCTTATGTCTATCAATTTATTTACAATACTAAAGCGGACTTCCATGAAGATGTGACAAATGAGACAGAGCTATAGTTTATTCTATACTTCCTTCTCTAAGCATGCAAATTCTGCCAAATTATGTGGTATAACAAATGTATGGAAGTTGTTGAATTTTCAGGGAATGACACCTTTTATGACCGATAGTTCAGATGGCAAAATGTGGGTGTCCTTAGCATTGATTTATTGACCCAAAGAAAGGAAGGCTCTTTGGAGGACAATCACGGACATAAATGACAGTCTAATTTTACTCAAAGAATTTAGAATACTTAACCAGTAGAAACCGAGATCAACGCACCCAGCTCTTAGGCAGGAATTTGTAACGAGGACAGTTTAAAACCTAGGCTAAGGGATGACTTTTTTTGACAACTAATGTAGAGTCATATTTCTTAGAAAAAAACTAAAATTCTTCAGATAAAATTTTACTATGACTTAAACAGGGAGAATGACCCAACACAATTCCATTAATATTAAATCCCAATAAAGTACTTTTTCATGGATTTCTACATATCAGAACCAACATTTTTAGATATAATTAAATAATACATTAAAATGGTTAGAGCACAGAGGCATTGTAAGGCAGATCAATGTGATTTTATTCACAACACAAATTCCATTTGTGAGAAAGAAGCATAGATTACTTCTCTTTAGAAAGATATTTACTATCAAGCATACTTAGCAAATTATTTAGCTATCTAAAAAGATCTGATACCAATTGGTCATATTTTTATTTTAAGTAATTTATATTTTTACAGGTATTCACATTATGCAATACCACACACTGCGGAGACAGGAAGAAAAAACATTTCAAAATACAATGTTAAATTATCGGTTCATTGCACAGTATGAAATATCCATTAATTAGCATTGAAATTATTACAGTGTATCTTATCCAACTAAAGGAAATTTCACATCCACCACAGGAGAAAAAAAAGCAATATTGAGCCATAGGGGACCCAGTTACATAGTATTAAATATCTGAAGCTAGTTTGAAAGACATCCAGACAAAATATTTTTTCAAAAACAAAAACCACAGCCTATAGATTTGGACTATTTTACAGAAAAGAATAGCTCATGCCTGTCCTAAGAAGCAAAACCACTTGTATACAAGTGCCAAGAAATAAGGAGAAACTTAGGATTTTAGCTGAGGAATCTAATAAAGCCTGGCATGAGGAATTTCCTTCATTAGTGTCACTGAAAGCAGTCTCTGTCTTGCACCTGAATATGCTTTATAATAGAATAAATATATTAAGCTTCAGAGAAGGTTGTGTATTCCTTGCCTTAATAGATTATACTTAATTTAGTACAATACAGCACGTCAAGTTTTAAAAATGCAAAATACACTTAATACAGAATTTGCTTCCTCTACTTTGCCTTAAAGAGGTCACCGAAGAGTCCATTAAACAGCCAGGATTTTCTAATTATTGGAGCTGATCCCTCTCTTTTCCTGGTGTCAGGAGAATACAACTGAGGTGTCACCACACAGAGCCCTTCCCCAGTCAAGACCCTTTCCCCTTCTGTTCTCCCACAGAAAGGGTAGTTTTCTGTTACTGTGCTCCATCTTGATTGGCTTTGATCTTATGCTAGTCCCACTGAAGAAAGCTCGCATTCTTCTTAAGAGTGGCCTGCCCCTTTTAATATCACTTTAGGGAGGCCCCCAATCCAAAACACTTGATGAACTAAGCTTTTTACAAGTCTGTTTTCTGTTACAAACACCAAGGACGAGGCCATTTTAGTTGCTTGCAAGAGGTTGATGTTGAGTCTGCGCCGTGCCGACTCTCTCCGATCTAAATTCTCTAAACATTAGCTTATCAATCTGTGAGTCCAATGGGTTGAGTGCCAACAGAAGTGGATCCGATTTGGCATGGAGAGGTTCTACCAACTCTCGCAGTGTATTAGCCTAATATGATAAAGCAGTGATACAATATGATGAAAGACCTGCGAGTGCCATTATTCCAAAGCATATTAGTATTTGTCTTAGAAATACCATCATGCAATACCCATGAAGAGAAAATATAAAAATATGGCTAGAATTGCATATGGTTTTAATACCATAGTGTCTTTCTGTTGGCATGCAAGTCTACTTGGCCATAAATGAGACATTTTTTGCTTTAGTTTGGTTCTGAAATGCCAATCTTCCAAATATATACAATAATAAACAGATAAATCTTTTCCCACCTCTAAATTTATAAATGCATGTCGATAATTTTAATCAGAAAAGTTTGCTGAGAGTATTCTCCGCACATAGTATGTATAAAATAACCAGTCTTTAAAAAGATTAAAATGTACTTCTAAATAAGATTTTTCCTCAAATTCATTCAATCAGGAAATATGAGGAAAGGTTTTTCTGGTCTTTGCACCAGAACACAATCTGACTACCTGATAAAAATACTACCATATCTTGATCAATGAGATAGCAGACTAGCCTAGCTAGTATTGCTCTGATGAGGAGGCTGCATGCTAAACAATACAAAGTGAAAGGAATGAAAAGCTGTAACAGAATAAACATGATGAAAGGGTGATTTTATACCTGAGCATAAATCACTCACCAAAGAATTAAGAAAGTGGAAGATAATGAAGTTTTTGAATGCCTGGAAAAACTAAGAACAATTTGGATAAACTGCTCTCTCTCTTACTTCATTTTATTTTGAATCTTGAGGATTCCAAATATTGTCATCAGGCACAAATCAGCAATATCTGTTACCTCTAGGGAAAAATTTTTTTTGCAACATCCTGTTGAATCTTTTGAGTTATATCCAGAAGAAGAAACAAATTGGGAGAAGGATCAGAGAAACCATGCTGCTCATTACTACATCCCTTAGAAAATGGGGAGGGGCATATGCTGCTTCTAACACTGATGTTTAGAAAATGAGATGCACCACAGTTCAGAAATCAGAATTGTTTAACACATCATGCTCAGCAGAAAAGGGACTGAGAACTAAGTAATCTCCGTATGTACGTCCAATGAAACAAAATATAACACTTCATTCCTTAGAAGATTATAATACCAGAGAGCTAGTTCTACCATCTACCACTTCAATAAAGGCATAGAATTTCAGACAGCAAAATCAGACACAATCTAACCTTTGGCATAAAGTCATTTCTAAATATAAACTATACTTAATTTATCTATGGAATTCAAATATTTTGAAAGTTTTTTGAACACAAACCTCATTTCCCTGTAGAAACAATTTTACATGAGTGGTGTAACTTCTAGTGTACTTCTCAATGTCCATTTAACCCTTACTAAACTGAACCAGAGTCCTGAAAATCAAGTTAGGCTTAGCTACACTTACAACATTTTTTTCTATAGGATTGCTGAATTTTATTCTAAGAGATTGGAAATACTTCTTCAGTTTAGCCCCTTCACTAGAGTGCAGGACTGTGGGGCAGAATCACTATTTCAAAATGAGTACAGCTAGCTACCAGTCTGTGTGTATTAGCATAAGAGAAGATAACTCCCTAAGGCAAGGTATCTCTTCAACTAGAGGTGGTCAGTACCACTGGCTACAGAATCTCAGGGATGGAGATGGGGTATGGTTGTTAAATACAAAGCTCTGTGCCCTACTCTTCACCTACTGAATCAAAATGTCTGGGTGTGGAACTCAGGAATCTGAAACAATTTCAATTTGAAACAAACCAGGCAACTCTTGTGCCTACAGCAGTTGGAGATGTGCTTCAGGCCAGTCACACTGAGAGGGGCTACCCAATGGTTAGGGCTGGGTGAAGTAATGCCAAGTGTTGTACTGACTATACAAATAGTTTCTAAGTCAGAAGCTTTGATGTTGAGGAGATCACATAGCATTTTATTTTTAATCCCATCACTGGTAGAGCATTATATCACAAGGCTAAAACAATGTCAAGGTTTTTGCTGAAAAATGTGATGGAACTATCTTGGTTGACTGAGATTATGGCAAAACGGAAGTGGACTTGGTAAACTGCTTGAATAAGTTCTTAAAAGATAAACTTTTAAGAAGGGTTAAAAAATTCCTGTTTATTTTTGAAGGAAAGAGGACAACCACAAAAATACTCCTAGACTAAACCCTACTGAATCAACTGTATGTCTAGGCATATGCATTATGATTCTAAAGTATGAATGCATTGATAAGCCAGGTGGGTCAGAGGTTAAGGACACAAAGGGACACAGGTATATGGCTCATCTACAAAAAATAGATAAAATAAAAAATCAACCCACTTCACAATGATACTGATCCACGAAAGTCTATCTTTGACTTCTGTGAATCTCACATTTATGTGTCTTTAACTTTTTGCAAGTGTCTTTCAGATTCTCAACACTTACCTTTTTTCTCCCTTTGTGTTTTTGTTGAGCTTTATCTCTCACTTTCTCTTTGTGTGCAATTGCCTATTTCCATCTTTCTTCTTTGTAGCCAACAACTTTATTTACCCTCACTCAATAGTCAAACTATTCAAACTGTTATTGTTTGGTGCCATCAAGTAGTGTCTGACTCAGCAACCCTCATAGGGTTTTCAATGGCTGATTATTTTGGGATTGTTTCCAGAGTGGACTGTCACATCCTTCTCCCATTTTTGCAGTGCTGGGGAGTGAACCTGGGTCCTCAGAAAGTGCAGAGCAGCCCTCTACCAACTGAGCTAAACCCTAGTCCAATCAAACCATCTAAACTTATTTGTTATAGTACACACTAATTATATTTCTGTCTGCAGCCCTAGCCCTGTGGCATCCGATCCTGTCAGATCTCAGAAGCTAAATAGGGTTGGGCCTGGTTAGTACTTGGATGGGAGATCAGCTAGGAACACCAGGTGCTGTAGGCTTAGGAGACAGACCTGGCAACCCCCTCCCAAAAATGAATCTGCCATTGAAAACCCTATGAACAGCAGAGAAGCACTGATAATAGTGTTTGGCCTGTTGTATATAGATAGGGTTGTTATGAGTCAGATACTGACTTGACGGCACCTAACAACAACAACAATTATATATCTATTTTCTAAAAGAACAAATGGAAATTGTATGTTCCCTAAAGAAGGCAGCAAAAAAATTATATGAATATGGTTGATCTCCTATCTATAAAATATTCCCTATTCCTACTATTAAAACAAGCCTGCAGCTGTACCACTGTGGTGTCTGATCCCATCAGATCTCAGAAACTAAGCAGAGTCGGACCTGGTTAGTACTTGGATGGGAGACTACCTGGGGACACCGGGTGCTGTAGGCTTGGGAGAAGGACCCAGCAACCCACTCCCAATAAATAATCAGACATTGAAAACCCTATGAATAGCAGAAAAGTGCTAGCAATACTGTTTTGCCTGTTGCATGTGGGGTTGCTATGAGTTGAACACTGACTTGACAGCACCTAACAACAACAACTATTGAAACAAACTTCGTTATTTTCCAAGGTTTTAACCAATGATGTTTTGAAGCAACAAATGGTACCCCAAGGAAAAACAGTAATGTGTCTATTTGACATATTAATTAACAAATATTTATTTAGTTTCCACTATACCACCACCAACAACCAACATCATTGAAACCTCTAATTGTGAGGCCAGCAGCCTTAGTGGATAAGAAGGTACATGTCACGTTTTTCTATTACTATGCTCTTGGAGATCTGACTGATGGACCAGATGTAACACCATACTGAATCATGTATAGAAATACTTATTCCAGTGTGGATCAATTTCCCATGTAAGTTCTTTGAGACACAGATTGAATTTTCAGAAGGGTATTTCTTTCTCTTTTTGTTTTATGAGTTTAAAAAAATGTTCCAGTCAAATAATAAACAGAAATATAAATTCTGGAAATATAAGTTTTAGAAATGCAATATGGTTTTTACTGATGTACTTGCTAGGAATGTTGTTGTTAGGTGTGTTGAGTTGAGTCCAACTCATAGTGACTCTCACAGGGTTTTCAATGGCTGATTGTTTTATGGAATTGTTTTGGGAGTGGATTGCCACTGTCCTCCCATTTTTACAGTGCTGGGGATCAAACTGAGGGCCTCAAAGAGCACAGAGTGGCACTCTACCAACTGAGCTAAACCCCAGGCCCTTGTTAGGAATAGCTGATGATTCTCCATCCAAATGCTTGAGGATTAGATTTTAGAGTGGTTAAGAATGGACCCACAAACATTTGCAAGAGAATGATTAAGTTTGAATATGAACTAGATGAAAAAACCCTTTTCTTTAATGAATGAAAAATAAAATACTTGAAAATGGAAATAAGAAGTGTTTAAGCCAGATGAACACTTTAAAAGATTCCCACTTCTGTTTGAGTTCTAAGAGAGAACTCCATTCCATTTACTCAATTATCAGTGAACTTGAGGATGAATTTAAGAACAAAGCCACAGAGTCCTAGTCTTGAACTATAGATAACAAAAGTCACCAAGTGCAAATATCTAAGCCTACCAGCAGTAACACAAGAAGAGGTCCTGGGAGAGTAAAACTGTTTTGTGCTTACTTTAAAAGTGAATTGTTTGACATAATTATCTGGAAGCTCCCTTTCTTTTAAGTGTAGATATTCAGATTTAAGTTTTTGTTTTTGAAAAATAAGAATTTCTAACATCATGAAGTGTTGTGATAATTACTTTTCTCAAGGTAAGCACAAGAAAGAGTGGACTCACTTTTCAGAATGTTCAGAGCAAAAGAAAC
>VMDO01027769.1:0-19210 GCA_007922755.1 Pedetes capensis | reverse complement strand
ACAACCACCTGTCCAAAAGGTCAGTATACCAGTGGACAGTCATTCTGAGAACTTCTCACTCACCCATGTCTCCCAGCTCAGGAATGAGAAAGAAAATGTGACAAAGCCCAAGAGTCTTTCATGTGGGCCTTGATTAATTACCTGAAAAAAAATGAGTTGGACTCACAAAAAGACAGGAAATACAGTTAAAATATACAAAGGCAAAAATTATTGAAGTGTTGTTGTTAGGTGCTGTTGTGTCCAACTCATAGTGACCCTAATAGGGTTTTCAATGGCTGACTGTTTTGGGATTGCCTTGGGAGTGGATTGCCACATCCTTCTCCCATTTTTGTGGGGCTGAGAATCCAACCAGGGACCTTAGAGACTGTAGAGCAGTGCTCTACCAATTGAGCTAAGTCCCAGCCCCATTGAAAAGTAGGTACATTAAAAGTCATGTTGCAAGGTGAACAAAATTGGAATCTTAAGACAAGTTCACAAATACTGATTAGTTGAAAATCCTCCTATTTCTGCCCAGTTATTCCAAATGAGGTGTTCCTAACATTTATGGCATTATGCAGCAGTGTATTAACAGGAAACTGCCAGATAAATCAAGCTGGATTTAGAAGAGGGCATGGTACCAGGGACATCATATGGCTATTAGTGAAAACAGGGAATACCAGAAAGATGTCTGTCTATGTTTTATTGACTATGCAAAGGCATTTGACTGTGTGGATCATAACAAATTATGGTTAACTCTGTGAAGAATGGGAATACCAGAGCACTTAATTGTCCTCACGAGGAATCTGTGCATGGACCAGAAGGCAGTCATTTGAACAGAACGAGGAAACACTTCCTGGTTTAAAGTCAAGAAAGTTGTGCATCAGGGCTGTATCCTTTCACCATATCTCTTCAATCCCTATGTGGAAGAAATAATCTGAGAAGCTGGACTTTATGAAGAACATAGCATCAGCTGGGAGCGGTGGCGCACGCCTGTAATCCCAGCGGCTCGGGAGGCAGAGGCAGGAGGATTGCAGGTTCAAGACCTGCAGTGGCAGTCTGTGTAGCTTAGCGAGACCCTATCTCAAAAAGTGAAAAACTGGGCTGAGGGTGCAGCTCAGTGGTCCAGCACATGCAGAGCATGCAAGTGTGAGGCCCTGGGTCCAACCCTGAGTACCACACAAAAAAAAGAGAACATAGCATCAGGATTGGAGGATGACTCATTAACAACCTGTGTTATGCAGATGACACAATTTTGCTCACTGAAAGTGAAGAGGAATTGAAACATTTACTAACGAAGATCAAAGAACACAGCCTTCATTAAGGAATGTGCCTTGACATCAAGAAAACAAAAATCCTTACAACTGGGTCAGTAAGCAACTTCACAATAAATGGAGAAAAGGGGAGGTTGTCCAAGATTTTGCTTTACTTGGTCCTACGACCAACACCCATGGAAGTGGCAGTCAAGAAATGAAAAGATGTATTGCATTGGGAAAAGCTGTTGCAAAAGACCTCTGTAAAGCGTTGAAAAGTAAAGATGTCACATTGAAGATGAAGCCTTACTTATGCCATGGTATTTTCACTTCCATCATATGCTTGTGAAAGCTGGATGTTGAATAAGGGAGATAGGAAAAGAATTGATACTTTTGAATGATGGTGTTGGAGACAAATATTGAATACACCATGGACTGCCAAAAAAACCAACAGATCTATCCTAGAAGTATAATCTGAGTGCTCCTTGGACTAATCCCTGGAGAAGGATATGTTTTGAACACTGGTGAGTCAATGAAAAAAATCAAGACTAGATGGATTAATTCAATGGCTGCAACAATGGGTTTAAACAAAGATCATGTGTCTTGCACAGTGTTAGGAGTGTTTCATTCTGTTGTACATAGGGTTGCTATGAGTCAGACCCCACTCAATGACATCTAACAACAATAAGATGTGATGGCTCCTCAGATAGGGTGGGCTAACAGTATGACCTTCAAACTCTAGACCTGCCACCTAACATATTTAAACTCTATGATCCTATTCTCTTGATTATCTGAGTTTTATGAAGATCAGACATGTCCATGTGTGCAAATGACCTTGCACAGCACCTGTCATAATGTGGTAATAGCAGGCCTTACTAGAAAGACAGCCTTGAAATATAAATTGACAGAGGGTAGGACTTGGACTTTGGAGCAGGGGAGCACTTGTGTGGTATAGGACAGCAGCTGTCAATCATGCATAAAAATAAGGAAAATATGGGCAAATCAGTGAGTTTCTTCAAAAATAAGATAACTTTTCATAAGCTAAGGGGCTGTTGTTCTTTATCCTCATGTTCTTTTTCACTCTTTTGGTGTCAAAAATGTCTTTTATGAAATACTGGTGATAAATTAAAGCTTTTAAATATATTCTAGAGCCAGGTACAGTGGTGAGTGCCTGTCATTTCAGTTACTCAAGAGGCTGAGGAAGGAGGATTATGAATTTGAGGACTGCCTAGGTAACTAACAGACATCATTAAATACATACACATATTCGGGCATAGAAAATTTAAGTCAATAAAAAGCTGACAACTGCATGTTACTAGCCACTATTATTCTTAAAAATAATGTTACTAGTATCAAAACTACATGACTGGGAGCCTGTGTCCTACAGAGTAAGGGAGTAAGGCTGCTAGAAATGGAAAAGGCCTTAGATAAGTAATTCTAAGGAAATTGGGCTTCTATAAATTGGAATTATTTAGGAGACTTTTCAAAATTACCCATCCTCAACCTCCTAAGAGTATTGAATAAGAAGGCTGGTGTGTTACAGAAATGGAGTAAACCAAGAGAAAAATGTGGAATCCAGGAAACAAGATCCCCAGAGGAGGCAGTAAAGAAAAAGCCCTGAGGATGTAACTGTGCACCAGGGCTAAGCAACTTGTCAGAAGTATGGGGAGATAAAAGGTAATCAGTAACTCCAGGGAAATAATACTTGTAGGTGAAAGGAAACTCATTCACAGCATGCTATCATTGTCTGTGCAGCCAGCAATACAGCAAGCAGATGGCACACTGAAGAGAAAGCAGTAACCCAGAGTCAGGACTAATATAGACGCTACAACCCAAAAGGTCAAGGACAGGAAAAGATTAAGGGGAACTAAGAGGAGTCACGTGGATTTGACCACTTGAGTGCTTCTTGAGATGCAGTGGCTTTTGGCTGAGGAACAGTTGGCCCAAAGAGACCTTGCAGGGAGAGGGCCAAGGGAGTAAGTACCTTTCCTTCCACTCTTTTTTATTTTTTGAGACAGGATCTCACTGTGTAGCTCAGGCTAGCCTAGAATTTGCATTGATCCTCCAGTCTCAACTTCCTGAACGTTGGGATTACAGGTATGCGCACCACCACACTCAGCTTCCTTTCTTCATCTTTCTGTGCATCCCCATTGGCCAAATCCAGCAATATCCAGAAGGGATGGGAAGTCTGTTGACATAATAATCCACATAGCATTCTTGGGCAGAAAAGCAGGATGAATGGAGCAGAGATTTGGGGCAGCAAATGGAAGACATTTGACATGCTCACACTGATTGACTTATGCAGAATTTATGCTGGGCACCAGGACACATCCTGGTGTAGTCCCAGTAATTTGAGAGCCTCACACAGGATCTTGAGTTCAAGGCCAGAGGTAGCCTGAGCAATTTGTTCAGACCCTAAGTAAGTAAATAAATAAACAAGGGGCTGTGGGTGAGCAGCTCAGTGTGGAGCACCTTCACAGCATGTGTGAGACCCTGGGTTCAACCCCTCAGTACCTTCCCCCCCAAAAAAATTATGAAAGCAAACCAAGTTAGTGCACACCTGCCATCCTAGTACTTGGGAGGCTGAGGTAGGAGGATTGACACCAAGTCAAAGGCCAGCCTGCTCTACACAATGAGTTCTATGACAGCCTGGGGTACACGAGATCCTGTTTTAAAACAAGACAAGACAAAAACAAAACAAAATAAAAAAAGAAAGTACATTGGGGGCTAGGAGTTTAGTGTGATAGAGTATGTGCTGAGCATGTACAAAGTGCTGTGTTTGATCTCCAGCACAAAAAAGAAACAAAAACATTGGGAGGATAGGCAGAGGACAAAAATTATAAATAAGCTATATCTCAACCATGAGAGGAAGTCAGTCTAAAGCTGACAGCTCAAAAAAATAGCAGTATAAGGTATATGTATTATTTAGAAATATGGAGATAATATCAAAGGCAACAACTCAATGAGTAAAGTTCTTGGGGGGCTCAGAACATTATAAATTATTTTACTTTAAAAAACAATGTGTGCTCCGGGCGCGGTGGTGCATGCCTGTAATCCCAGCTGCTCAGGAGGCGGAGCCGGGAGGATTGCAAGTTCAAGACCAGAAGCAGTCTGTGTAATTTAGCGAGACCCTGTCTCCAAAAAAAGTAAAAAAAATGGGCTGGGGGGGGTGCAGCTCAGTGGCCCAGCACTTTCAAAGCATTCAAGGGTGAGGCCCTGGGTTCAAACCCCAGTACCAACAACAACAACAAAAACAAAACAAAAAAAACCAATGTATGAGCTGGGTGTGGTGGGACATGCCTGTAATCCTCAAAAGAGGATTGCAAATTCAAGGCCAGAGGCAGCCTAACTCAGCAAGACCCTGTCTCAAGATAAAAAATAAAAAAGGGTATGGGTGTGCAGCTCAGTGTTAGAATGCTTGCAAAGTATGTGCAAGGCCCTAGGTTCAGCCCCTAAGTACCTCCAAAACAACAGCGACAGTGTCTATTCAATAAAAACATTTATTTTAAAAATTGCTAGAAAGAAGGCTATGCAATAAACTAAGAGTTATATCTGTGGCTGGAATAAAGGAATAGAATAAAGAACATTAACTTCTCATTCAATATGCTCTTATAGTGTTTTACCACAAATGCCTTTAAAAAAATAAAACAATACTGAGGGGCTGAGCCTAGGGTCTCACACACACTTCGCAAGCACTCTCTCACTGGCTGCACTTCTAGCTCATTTTTTACATTTTATCTTGAGACCAGGTTTTACAAAGTTATGCAGGCTGCCCCTGGCCTCAAACTCATTATCTTCCTGCCTTCACCTGCCAAGTGGCTGGGATTACAGGCATGACCACCCCACCCAGCACCTACTATTTTTATAAAGTAGTTTTTACACCTTAAAAAACAAACAATTCAATGGAATTTAGTTGCTAATGGAATTGATCTTATCCCTCATGTGAGCTGGTGCAGAAAAGCTGAGACCTACTGATTCATATCAAATGAAATCCAAGGTGGCTCAAAAACTTGAGCAGTTGCATAGTTTAAAAGAGCCTCAGTTAGAATCCAGGATTTCACTGGGGACCTCATTGTAATAGATTCTCTTTAAAACCCAATAACAAATTTCAGAATGATACAATTTTGCTTCCAGAAATGTGTAGGATGGCTAAATTAGCACAATTCAACAGTCAAGTCCCTTCTAATCTCTCCTATTCCCTAGAGGGAATAAATGATATAAAAATATATCTCATCTCTTTGAATATTTACAGATCCCTACAGTGAGGGATTTACCTCAGTTGGTAGAGCGCTGCGCTGCAGTCTCTGAGGTCCTGAGTTCAATTCCCAGCACTGCAAAAATGGGAGAAGGACCTGACAATCCACGCCTACGGCAATCCCGAAACAGTCAGCCATTGAAAGCCCTATGAGGCTCGCTATGAGTCAGATAATGACTCGGCAGCACCTAACAACAACAACAACAGTGAAGTGAAGCAGCCCAAGATGAAAGACCAGACCTCCAAGGGTATAAACCAGCCCTGATTAACCAAGAGCTGCTCAGTCAGGTCCCTGTTGAAGTCACTAACTTTTGGAGTGTCTTGTTGTACAATAGCTAAGTGCTGTCCCACCACTATCCAGATGCCATCACATTACCAAAGTTCTGCTTTGTGACCTGGGGAAAAATTTCCTTTTCAATGTCTAAAGATTTTAAGAGAATAAAGAACCACAAGTTAAACTGAATGTTTAGTGTATTTGTAGGAATAGAAGGAATGCAACAGAATTATAATTTATTCATTAGACATTTAGGTAAAAGATGTTTCATTTTCACTATTTCCATTTTTTTCCATTTTCCTCAGAACAATAAACAACACTTACACTCTTATGGATAAACTACTCCGTTGTGTTCAACAGTACTATATATTTGTTTCACATTGTTATCAAATGTTGTATTTCACAGTACAATGTACCACACTCAAATTAAAACCCACCTTAGGAGCAAACAGTAGTCAAATTCATGTGAACGAATGCAAGAGGTCTAAGGGTTTTAAGTAGTGAGGGTCTACTGCTACAAACCTATTTTTCATGTTATTTAAATGGCAATATTAGGAGTGAAAGCAACTTTAATGAAAAAGAAACTCAGAAATGAGGCCATTAAATATAACTAAATGCATTTTAAATATAAATATCATGTACTTACTGATTATTATCAGGTAAATAACTAAACTGCCTGTCTAGAATTCTGGTTTCAGAGAAAAAGGTTAGAGACAATTACAAAGAAGGTGCTTCATATCATCAGGTCCATTTTTAAAACAATTGAGATCCCTTCAGAAAATCACATTAGTCTTTTTTCTTGTCAGAGATTTCTGTTGGTCCTTTTGTTGGTAATCCATTTATGTCTGCACCCTAGAATGAAAAAAGATTAGAAGAATTATTACAACAAAAACATACTCATTATAAGACACATTCTCTTTAAAAACAGACTAGTTCAGAATGAAACAATTTTGCTTCCAGAAATGTGTAGGATGGATAAATTAGCACAGATGAACACAGCCAAGTTGAACGCAATAAGCATCAAAGCTAACAGAGTAGTCTAAATAGGCATTTTCAAAAAACCTTCAGTTTGGGGCTTTGGGTGTATCTCAGTGTTAAAGTGCTTGCCTAGCATTCATGAGGCTCTGAGTTCAATTCCCAGCACCACCAAAAATAAATAAATAAATAAGCCAGGTGTGATGGTGCAAACCTGTAATCCCAGCACTTGAGAGGCAGAGGCAGGAGGAACACAAGCTCAAGACCAGCCTAACCTACATAGTAAATTCCTGGCTGGCCTGGGTCACATAGCAAACCCTGTCTCAAAAACAAAATAAAAATAAAATAAATAAATAAATAAATAAATCTTTGTTTTAGCCTTAAGGCAAAGGACAAATACATTAACCAGAGACCTGGTTTAAAACTTTAAGTCAAATGCTAACTACTCAAATTGAGACAAATTACTGAAGCTTCTGGTTCCAAAAGCTTGCCCTTCCAAAAGCCAAACGTTATCCATGTACCGCCCCTTCACCTGCCCCTATTCAAGACAGCTGATTTTTCTTACCTTGCAGCCTACTTTGTCTTTATTTTTATCATTGGATTCTTGTACAGCGTTTCTAGGCCACATACGACTAACAAAAGGGGAAACCAAAGGATATATGTATGGCTCCAGGAATTTTTTGAAGATCCAGAGCAGAACTGGGATGACGATACAAGGAATGCACACCATTGTCCCACGCTTGAGCTTCTACACTCTTGACATATGTAAAATAATAATAATAATAATAATAATAATAATAAGCTTATCACAGATTAGTAACAGAGGACTTTACCTAGATTAAGATATTAGAAAGGACTATTTCCACAGGGAAGGAAAAACTTAAAACACACTATTTGCTAAAAGTAAGAGTTTATTAAATAAAAACAATGCTATCTGCCAAGTAAAAGAATAAGAAGTGGTAGACATGAAAAGTGAGATGCCAGCATTCAAACCTTTCCAATCACTGCACCCTCATCACAAATTTGATGATAAAGAAAGACATTAACATTCAATAGGTGCTAGGCAGTTTATAGATACAAACTTATTTGATTCTGAAAAGACTCAGGGAGGTTGGATGCCCTTGCTATCTTCATTTACAAAGAAACAGAGACACAAAAACATTATGACTTATACTCAAGTATGGAGTGTACTTAGTGTGAATTAACTCCCAAGGCCTAGCCTCCAGAGACTGACAGCATCAATTAACCAAATGTAACAACACTAAAGGGAAATTTTATATGAAACCCATGAAGACATCATGTTGGAAGATTTCTAGGCTACACAACCACCTGGCCCTTCCCAGGCAACAACTCTCCCTTGAGATCCATAAGAGAGAGAGAGAGAAAGAGAGAGAGAGAGTGTGTGTGTGTGTGTGTGTGTGTGTGTGTGTGTGTGATTTATTTAGGCAGTACTTAGGGATGAACCCAGAGCCTTGCACACACTTTGTAAGTGCTCTACCACTGAGCTGCACCCTCAGCCTGTTTCCTTTTTTTTTTTTTTTTCCCCTAAATCTTGAGACAGATCTTCCCTAAATTACATAGGAGGGCCTCTGGTCTTGAATTTGAGATCCTCCTGCCTCTGCTTCCTGAGTCTCTGGGATTAGAGACATGTACTACCTACCTCACCCAGCTCCTGTTTTTCTTTTTAAGGGCATAATTTAGACATACCTGGTTGTGTACACCTGTAACCCCAGGGACTTAGGAGGTGGAAGCAGTAGGATAACAAGTTTGAGGCCAGAGGCAGTCTTTATAACTTAGTGAGAATCTGTCTCACCATGGTAAAAAAAAATTTTTTTAAAGGGCTAGAGGTACAGATGTGTGGTAGAACACTGCAAAGCTTGCATAAGGCTGTGGCTTCAATCCCCCAGTACCACAAAAACAAAGCAAAACAAAACACCTGTAAATTACATCATAGTGATTGGCATATGAGTCAGCATCTTGATTATACCAGGCAACGTAAAAGTATTCATATCATAATACAGGTGAGCAGCTAGAGATAATCCAATCTGAAAATGGCTTTGAAATAAAGCTAAATCAGCTAAAAATGAAATTTTACATGCCAGAATGACAAGCTATTTTACAGAGGACTTAACTGATTCTTTGAAACTATCCCCTAGTCAAATTAAAATAATTTAAGAATTTACCAATATAATTTTCAAAAATTTAATGAACATATTCTTTGATTAAAATAAGTCAAATGAAGCCCAACATGGTAGCGCACACCTGAAATCCCAGTGCGACTCAGGAGGCCAGGGGCGGCCTGCACAACTTAGTGGGATCCTGTACTAAGATAAAAAGTAAAAAACAGGCTGGGGTGCAGCTTAGTGCTAGAATACTTGCAAAGCATACATGAGGCCCTAGGTTCAACCCTCTCAGTACTGCCAAAAAAGAGCTAATTGAGCAGTGATTCTTTTTCAGCATTTTTGAAGGAAATTCTTTTTGACCATGGATGTTCAGAACCTGATCTGGAGAAACTCAGAGATCTGTTTTAGGTCTTGTACCCTCTTACTGGTACCACAGCATAGTGTTACACAGATTTCAGCTGGGGGCTGCCTGGATTTGAGACTTGCTTCACCACTTTCTACAGGAAGCCTAGAAATTCCTTCAGGTGTAAAATGAAAACAATGATAGCATCCAATTCACAGGAATGCAGTATGGGTTGGATAATGCAAATGTATGTGTTGTAAAAAAGGACAAAAAGATCCAAAAGCTGTGATCTGTCCAAAATTCACACAGAGGTAACTGGAGCTGGCTAAGACAAGAATCCACAGTTCTGTTTTCCTAGCTCAAGGCTCTTGCCTCTTCCTCTTAAAAAAGAAAAAGAAAAACAAAAACAAAAACAATGATCATGTTCTTCACCTTCTATCACACTTCAAAACCGATCAACCCCCTTCATAACAATTGGTAATGCTACACATGGTTAGGTTGGTAACTGGTGATTCATCATAAAGATCCATTTTTACCTGTGTAGTCGGTGTTTTTAAAAAATCGTATTTAAGAGGTTGTAAATTCTCAAGAACAAGCGCTATCCAATCACTTATGCCATAAAACTTTTAGCTCTCTTCAGAAGTCAGTCACTTGTACTTTCATCTCTTAATCCTCGTAATGATTCTTAGATAAGATGTTTTACTTCACACTGTGGAAACTGTGGAAACCGTGGGTTAGAAAAGCCTAGAAGGTGGTGAGGAGAGGCTTATCATTTTAACTGTCCTCCAAGCCAATGAAGTGAGCAAAATGAATCAGAACTGCTGCAAAGTAATCTCCTTTCACTCCATCCAAGACGACTATGGAACAAAGAGGGAAAACCCGAGACTCCACCAGAAATAAGGCAAGAGATACATCTTCCTTAGAGGAACCCAGTGGGGGAAGGAGTTAAAGACAAGGACTAAAAAGACAGAGCGAACAGACAGCCAAGGACAGACATCACAAAACGGCCGCGGAGGAGGAACGGTGCCTAGGCACTGGGGAGGGGAGGCTGGGTGGAAGGGAAGGCCCTTCGCTTCCAGTGGCAGCGGAGTGTACCCCGAGGGCCAGGCCGCTGTACCGAAAGCGCAGGCCTCCGCAGGGTCCGGGGCAGGGCAGAAGGAGCGCTGCGCAGACGTCGGGCTTCCTGGGCGCCGCGGCCTGCTGAGCCTCCCCAAGTGCGGCAGGAACCCACCCGCCGCCCAACCCCCCGATCCCCACTGCCTCCGTATCCCACCGTAGCTCCACTCACCGCTACCACGAAGCCCAAAAGGCAATGTCCGCACTTCCGGAGGGAGGGACGAGTTGCCACCAGCCAATGGGCACCTCCAAAGGGCTGACAAAGCCGTGCTGCGTCAGCTTGGGGACGCACAGGACGTAACAGTGACGCTAGGCAGGACCAGTAGACCTTTCGCCGCTCAGCTCAATGCGTGGGCCTGCGGGCCACCAGGCAGAGCGGTGGTGTGAGATGCTCCGCTCCAGAGGAAAACCTGAGTTAGATCTTGTCCCCGAGTGCAGAAGGAAAATTCAAAATACTTTCAGGAAAGAATAACGCCTGTCAGCGACCCCCATCCATAGGAAAGGTTATGCTGCTCGCATGTAATAGGCTGTCTTCTGGCGCAGTGGTATGGTTTCCGCATGGTTCAAGCCATGGAGAGCAGCTGTAAATACAGATGGAAGCTTCCTTTGCTGGAGCACTGCTTACCTTCTGCTGTGCAGCCCAGTTCCTAACAGGCCACTGACTGCTATTAACCTGTGGCCTGAGTTGGGGATCCCTGCTTCATGGGACAAGGAAAATTTTTCTAAAATGGATTATAGTGATGGGATATATATTTATGTTAAAAAACAACAAGAAAAAAACCCATCACATTAGCCAGGCGTGGTGGTGATGGTAGTTGTTAGGTGCCATGGAGTCAAGTCTGACTTAGTGACTCCATGTACAAGGATATACCTGAGATCTTTTTAATGTTTAAGCCCATTGTCACACTGTGTTAATCCATCTAGCTGATGGTCTTCCTTTTATTTGCTGACCTGCCACTCTCCCAAACATGTCTATAATCCCAGCACTCAGGATGCGGCCTCCTGAAGTGACACAGCATCTCAAAACCCTGCTTCCACCATACTGCATTTTAAACGGGTGGCATTTTAAACGGGTGGGATGTGTGGTACTGGGGCCTGATCCCAGGGTCTTGTGCTAGGCAAGTGTTCTACCACTTAAGTACGTCTCCAGCCCTTTTTAAACTTTTGAGCTGGGCAGTGGTGCATGCCTATTATCCCAACTCAGGAGGCTGAGACAGGATTGCAGGTTTAAAGCCTGAGGTAGCCTGTTTAAATTAGCGAGAACATGACCCAAAAAATAATTAGGGTGGAGGATGTAACTCAATGGAAGAGCACTTGCAAAATGTGTGGGAACTGGGATCAATCCCCTAAGTACCAATAAGGAAAAATACCAAAGCAGTAAAATTTTGAGACTGGGTCTTGCTAAACTGCACAGGTTGCTTCAGCCTCCTGTGTCACGTGTCCACCACTGTGCCTGGCTATGGGATATATTCTATGGTATGCTAAATTTCAACAGCCTGCAGTTGTACCACCCTGGCTAGAGCCTGATCCTGTTAGATCTCAGAAGCTATCCCAGGTTGGCCTTGTTAGGTGCCATGGAGTCTTTTTCAGATTCAAAGTGACCCTTATAGGGTTTTGGGTGGCTCATTGTTTCAGGATTGCCTTGTCCTTCTCCCATTTTTGTGGTGCTGGGAAATGAACTTGGGACCTCAGAGACTGCAGTGGCATTCTACCAAATGAGCTAAATCCCAGCCCCTCAGGTTGGGCTAGTACTTGGTTAGTACTTGGATGGGAGACCACCTGGGAACATCAAGTGCTGTAGTCCACTCCCAAAAATCAAGCACCACTGAAAACCCTATGAATAGCAGAGAAGCACTGACAATAGTACCAAGGATGGCAGTGTCTGGTAGTGTTTCCTCTGTTGTACATGGGGTCACTATGAGCTGGAAGCGACTCAAGGGCACCAAACAAATTTCACGAGTTGATGAAAAAACAAACATCAGTTTCAGGAATTCCCCCATGCTCTAATTCCATTTTATGCAAAGCATCCAAAAATTCAAACACATTTAGGCCAGTCCTAGCTACTAGGGAGGCTACAGAGCCCAGGAGTTCATGGCCAGTCTGAGAACAAAATACCCCCCCCCCATAAAACCACAAGCACTAGCTGTCACCCCAACCCCCCTAATAATCTCGTTTATGAATGAAAATTAATGATATGGGGTGAATAAGAAATTATTTTTCTAATTTTAATCCATCTTCAAGATACTCAAAACGTTTATTAATGAAGACAACATTCCTTTATGTTTATTTGCATTTATTTTATGCTAAATTATTCCCGTGCCATAAGTTTTTGTTTCTTCAGTTTCTTCTGGGATATCTAGGGAAAGAAAAAAAGAGGAGGCATTAAGTTTCTAGGAGAAACCCATACTAAATGTTGGAAGACTGGAGTTTATTATGCTCAATAGCAGAGGCAGGAAGCCTTGTTGGTTAGAACTACAGGGGAGCAAAGGCAAAGACAGGATAGTATGTAAATGTTAAAGTCAGCAGAAGTTAAATTCATTAGTTGTGAAGGACAAAAGAAAGTACAGAATTAGTCCCAGGTTGCTGGTGTAAACAACTCAATGTGACTGCTTGCGACAAGCAAGTTTAGCAGATCTTGGGACCTGTATCTGAAGTACAGCCCTAGCACTGTGGCACCCGATCTCCTCAGAGCTCAGAAGCTAAGCAGAGTTGGGCCTGGTTAGCACTTGGATGGGAGACCCCCTGTGAACACCAGACACCGTAGGCTTGGGAGAAGGACCCAGCAACCCACTCCCAAAAATCAATCCACCACTGAAAATCCTATGAATAGCAGAGAAGCACTAACAATAGTGTTTCCCCTATTGTAAGTAGGGATGCTATGACCCGGATATCAACTTGATGGCACCTAACAACATAGAAATCTAGAGACACAGATAATGGTATTAATCTGATGCATTAAATACAAAGTTACTATTTATTATTAATCAAAAAGCAAATTAGGGTCACAAAGGCCAAAATAAAGTGAACAAAGGGGTTGCTCAGGAATAATTTCCTTTCATCGTTATTCCAAAGGTGTCCTAAGTTAGTCATCATAGCAACCACAAATCTTTCTAGGATGATATACAAACAAGATTGAACTATGAAGTAATTTACCTTTTTCTTCTGTGCAACCTCCTCTTCTGGTTTAGGAACAATTTGTTCCTTTTCAGTGAGGATCATCTCAATGTGGCAGGGGGAGCTCATGTATGGGTTAATCCGACCATGAGCTCTGTAAGTTCGGCGACGCATCTTGGGTGCTTTGTTCACCTGGATATGCTCAATGACCAGGGAATCTACATCTAAACCCTGGGAAGAGGGGAGGGAGAACAAATCAGGGAACAATGTTAATTTTCTTAACAATTACATCAGTGGGGCTACTTCCCAGTCATGCCATGAATCTTAAATCATTTCTGAAAGGCAATACTTTAAGACTTCAATTATGCATTTGTTAAAGCAGTTGTCTGCTTTCTCTTGTGTCTGAGTTACCACCAAACTCAGTACATTAAATGTATGTTGTTTGTAAGTGATATCTGAAAATGTCATTAAAAGCAGATGGAGAAGCGAGGGATGAGGCAGTTTCTAAGCCATGATGATATACAATTCCAGTTCTGGTATAGACTTTCAAATGCAAAAGATTAATGAATACTGAACATAAAGAAACTCTTGTGTTCTGTCCATTGTGTCACTGCTTTAACTTCTATCTGAAATATAATGTCTCTCATTCCAAATGTAGGTAATTAAACACTAATAAGGCAATCTTGGTTCTTATATAAGAAAAGTTATAGGCCCCTGGTGGGCAAGTACTCTATTACTGAGCTACAGGAAGATAATTTTTTTTTGCAGCAAACACTGTAGACCATGCTTATACATATCTTTAGACAAAACTCTGAACTACGAGACGGAAGTTTTCAAATGCAAGACTTAAACACTGAGAACAAGACAGTCAAGGATATAAATCTGGAACCATGATCTAAATTGCATATAACGGGAAGCATGTAATGGCTTGGGTACCTTACCTTAAGTTCAGCATTACTCTCTGCATTTTTAAGCATGTGCAGCAAAAATTCTGCACTCTTTTTGGGCCACCGACCCTGTGTCCAGCCCCACTGTTTAGCCTGAGGGAAAGGGGAAAAAACAAGAGCAAGTAATTAGTCATTTTTCTTGGTTTAAATTAGTATCAAAGTGAATTTTTTTGTCAAACATCAAGGTTGCTCAGAACATGGTTTATTTCACGGTTAATCCAAAGGTGTCCTAAGATCGTCATCACAGCAACCAGAAAGAGCTTGGTAAAGGCAGATCTTGGCCATTATAGTTCTATCAAACCACCTTTCCTAACAATGTCTTTTCAAATAGCAACTATGTATTCTCACCTGAGCACACCTACCAACTCCACCATTGTAACGCCGGAAGGGCACACATTGCTTCTTTAAAGTGACGTCTTTCAGATACTTGGTGGCTTTTCGGATATGCATACCCTTGATGGCCTGGGCAGTCTCCCGGGTGTTCTAAATGAGTAATAAAGTTCTGGTTAAAAGTGACAAAGTATTACAATTTTTGAAGCAAATACTAAATTATTAGATTTTCAAAATCAGGAGGCGAGATAATTTAAAATGCTCCTTATATCCCAACAATGAACTTCCAATAAAAGTGGCTGCTCAGAAAATATTTATTTTCATGGTAAATCCAAAGGTGTCCTAAGAAGGGCATCATTGCAGCTACCTTTTTAAGAAATATTGTAACACGTGGAGCTACTTTTAGAAAACAATGATTCCCATACCTTAAAGTGAACACGAAGATTTGAGCCTCTCGATTTGCATGCTATAAAATAAAAATAAAATTTTTTTTGGGTTAATTTTAGGTATACCATTATGCTCAATCCAAAACACGAAACACAGATCCATATTCAATTAGCTTACATTTTGTGGGGTTTTCCGGGTCAAGAGAGTAGCGAACCATTTTCACAAATCACCTGGAAGGATGCACAACATAATTCCATCAGCTATCGTAGCCGAATCAACTTAAACAGTGTTACCAATAGCTGCTCAGAGAATAGCTATTTTCATGATTAATCCAAAGGTGTCCTAAGAAATGCCACCATCACAGCCTTCCTTTCCTCTACTCAGTGTTTTCTTCCCATTTGATCTACTGTACTGCCGCAATACTTATATGAAACTTACCAAACTAGAACCTCATCAGATCTCTCCTCCCCTCTGGGAGAAAATACAGCCTATTTCAACCCAACCCTGGGTCATTCGGACATACAATGATGTATCAGCATGCCAGGACCCAACTACAATTCTCTACATCCTGCTCTTATCTCTATGCAAACCTCCTTCACTCGTAACGTCACAGTCGTGTAGTCTCTCCACACAACCCAGACTTTTGGCCCATCACATAAGAACCATCCAGTTTGCAGCACTTTGCTGAGATGACCCTACTTTACTCCCCCAAAACGTCCTCGCCTTACGGCCGCAAGTACGTCGCGAATTTTGGCACCACTCACCGCGGGACCCTGGACTTCGGGAGTCAAAAGTCGGCACGGACCGCAGAGTGAGCGTGTTTTGGCCGCCAGACGAGCCCTCCCAATCCCGCTCCCGCCCATCACGTTCCTCTGCTAGCAGCAGAGGGCGGCCGGTCCCGGGGCGCCGTATGAGGCGCTCTGCAGCGTCTCCTCACAAAGCGAAAAACGCCTCCAGCGAGGAATCGTAGCCCTGGGAGGCCAGCTCCCAGGCACCTTGATGCCGGGGCCTTCGAGGCCAGGATGGCAGCGATAACGGAGAGATTAAGTTGTCCGAACACAACCGCGGAGAGGTACTCACCTCAGGCCGCTTACAGGAAGAGGAAGAGCAGGGGCTTCTGGGAGAATTCACGAGAGCTAGACCTCTCGCGAGATTTCCTGCCGAGGAAACGCGATCTAAGAAGAGGGCGGAGAGCAAAGGAGCAAGGGAGGATGGATTCTGTTCTAAGAATATCTGAAAACGAATTTCATCCTTAGAGACTGTCTCAAAATTATCCCCTCTTTTTGTGTCCAGAAGTAAAGTTATGGGTTTTAAATATCAGTGCATTAAAAAACAAGCTTATAGTTCTAGGCCATGTAGTATTAGATGTGAACAAGAGATTGTGTTTAGTTGTCAACATTCATTTGATTTGTGATCATGTACCTCCAGAAAGGGGTTTGTAAACGGGCAATTAAGAAGATGGAAGGATGAGGTGTAATTATGGCGATCAGAAATTCTCAAGATGGGAATGTCACTCAATTATATCTTAACCTGTATGAAGAATGTGCTAACTGAAGTGTCTGGTTTAAACATTCATTATTCCACATTGCCACGTCTAGATCTTCATCTGGTGGAGAAGATCCTTTGGCATTTTCTCCTTTTTCTTCTTTGCCCAATGTCATCTTTGATTCAGTCAGTGGTGGCGGCAGCAGTTGGTTTTAGGTATTCCATTTCATGGCGCCCCATCACTTGGGTCGGCTCAGTCTCCAAGTTAATGGATTTAGACAATGCATGAGGATTACTTGTTCCTGATTCAGTTCCCAGATTCTCACCTCTACTCCACCTAACAACTCTACCCCCAATGCCAAATGCTAGATTTCATGGTTTTTCCCCAGTACTTTCCTTCCCTCACAGGCTTTAACTTCAGGCGAGAACTCCCAAGTAATATGCCCACCCCATATCTTTCTCCAGAGCCAGACTAGAACTACTTCCTGAACATCTTTCCTGAGAGGTTCCTGAGGCAAATGTGTGACTTACCCTTAAACAGAACCCTTAGGCTGAGTGGTAGTTCAGTAATAAGGTGCTTGCCCAGCGTGGACAAGGCTCTGGGTTCAATCTGCCAGTACCACAAAAAGAAAAAGAAAAAAAAAAAATCAGAACCCTTTTCCTCCCCTATTCCTTCTTTTGTGTTGCATGGTAAAAATGACAATACTTAGAAAAGCACGGGGCACTATTTTCAGTGCTTTTACATGCACTTCCTCAGTCTTTAAGACAACCATTGAAAGAGGTATCTTTTTCATTTTGTAAGTGAACAAATTGAGGCATAGAGGAGAGCTTACTTTGAGGTCCCACAGGTAGGAAGCCACTGATGAGGGAGCAAAGGCAAGCTTCTTCGACCAAACTTGGCACCACGAGTCAACCTGCCTCCATCTGTTCTTTGGTTGGTGGTGGCTTCCCTAGGGTTTCCTTGCCCTTTTAAAAGACAGTCTTATTATGTACCCCATGTTGACATGGAACCCATTATATAGCCCAGCCGGCCTCCAACTCATAATCCTCCTGCCTCAGACCTCAAAATGTGGGGATTACAGGCATGTGCCACCATACCTGGCTCCTAGCCGCCTCCCCCACTTCTTACCTTTGCACATACAATTATTGAATAAAATCTAGACCTTTGCTAGAGTTTCTTAAGTGGTCTTCTTGCCTTTATTTTTCCATACTTTAATATGTGTTCCATACTCCTGACAGAATCACTTTTCAAAAACATCTGCCAAAAAATGATCATGTTATTTTTTGTTCCTTTTTTTTCTTCTTCTGTGTTTCCTGTTCCAAATATCTGGGGATAAATTAAGAGCCTTCCATGATCTGGCCCTTGCCTTACCTCTCTCTCTGTCTCTCTCTCTTTGAGACAGGGTTTTGCTATGTTGCCCAGGTTGTCCTTGACCTCCTGGCCTCAAGCAATCTTCCTGAGTCAGCCTCCTGAGTCCTAAGACTACAAGTGCATACTACCAGGCCCAGCTTGCCTTCCTTGTCTCTTATTCCTTCTTCTTCTCCTACATACTCTAATCATATCCTCTCTCATTTTAGGGAGAGAGCAAACTTGTGGTTAAAAACTAGACATGGCATCACATTTGAATCCATGCCAACTGACATAGAATAAGACTAGAAGGATTTCAAGATTCATGGGATTATTTCCTTTTGAGTGAATGATTCATTTTTTTGACCCTCCATGATTTTAGGATAAAACCTAAGTGAGAGCCAGGCACCTTGGCACGTGCCTTCAAGTCTAGTGATATGGGAGGCTGTGGCTGAAGGATCATGAATTCAAGGCCAGAGGAAGCCTGCAGAAACTCACTAAGATCCTGTCTCAAAACACAAAAAAATAAAGAAAGGCCTGAGGGTGAGCTCTGTGATAGAGTAAGGCCCTGGGTTCAAACACTTAATACTGCAAACAAAACAAAACAAAAACATATAAACAAATCCTAAATAATCTGTTTAAATTGTATTCAATATATCCTATGCTCCTTTTAATCTGCTTTACTCTTTAGTTCTATTTATTGTTCATCATATTTATTATGTTATCAGCACAGTAATGAACTACAAATAAGATTCATCTTAGCAATTTGTTCATTCACCCATTCAATTATTATTTATTGAACACCTTATAGGTCTTGCCATTGTGCCAGGTGCTGCACTAAGAGAGTCCTTAACTGAAAGGAGCCTGAAATCTTGGGGTGAAGGTAGAGATGGAGGGATGGGGGACTAGGAAGCAATTGGCCAATCAGAATACAGTGTAAAATTGCTAAAGAGTGGGCTGGGCATTGAGGACCACATTAGTAGCACTTACAGTGGAAGCATCTGACTTTAGTGCAAGAAATCCTTCTTCAGAAAATGACATGCAGCTGGGCCACAAATGACCAGGAGTCAGATAGCCCCAGCAGTGACGGGGAATGATTATTCTTGCCCTTCTTTTGGCAAGAAAGTTCCATTATGGGAACTTCAGGCTTTAGGATTCCTTTTGGGTACAGGTGAGCAAAGATAGGGGAGAAAAAAGAACCTGATCTTAAAGGATCCTATTTATCTGCCAAGAAGTTTTAAACTTCTTCTAAGGCCTATGAGGGATCTTTCTTTCTTTCTTTCT
>VMDO01027768.1:0-24810 GCA_007922755.1 Pedetes capensis | reverse complement strand
CCCCCATTCTTTGATGACTTCCTCCCCCGCCTTGTTCTCATTCTTTCTCCCCCTCTCTTTGTTCTCAGCCCTTCCACCTGTCTTTGCACCCCTTCCCTCTCTGCCTATTCCTTTCTTTCGGGCTCCCTCTGCCTGTGCATCCAGGAAGGACTTTTTGCCGTGTGTCTGTCCTGTCTTTCTGTGGGCCGTTCTCTGCCTTACCTGTCTCCTGCCTGCTTCTGTCTCGAGTCTCACTGCCCTGCACTTTTCAGCCCGTGGCTGAGCGTGCACCTGTCCAGCATGCTGGGCTGAAAGTGCTCTTGGGGCACCCAAGAGCCCACGGGCTGACAGTAACCACACAGCTTACATGAATTCCGGACTCACTGAGGCCTGGGGTCGCTGGAGCACTTTCATGTGCGTGACTTCGTCCTTTCTGACCCGAGCCCTGGGAGGCCATGCTGTTGTCAGCCCTGACTGCTGGGGGAACTGAGGCCCAGAGGTGGGAATGAGCATGTCAGTTACACAGCTCCTACACAACAGAGCCGGGAGCTGAACCCAGGTAGTGTGACGCTGAAGCCTCAGGTCCCGTCGGCCACTGTGCCCTCAGCATTACGGAGCTGGATCGTTAAGGTGCTAAGATGTGGGTCCTCACCCTTGAACTCCCACAGATACACCTGCTCTCTGTAGAGGCAGGACAAGGTCTCTCTAGCCTTCTTTCCCAGCACCTGGTGGGATGCTTGGTAAAAACTCAATCAAAATAGAGACCCCTATGGTCCTACCGCCTGCAGCGGTAGCCCTGTGGCATCCTATCCCTCCAGATCTTGGAAGCTAAGTGGGGTCGGGCCTGGTTAGTACTTGGATGGGAGACCACCTGGGAACACCAGGTGCTGTAGGCTTGGGAAAAGGACCCGGCAACCCCCTCCCAAAAATCAATCTGCCACTGAAAACCCTATGAACAGCAGAGAAGCACTGACAATAGTGTTTCCCGTGTTGTACAGAGGGTCGCTATGAGTCGGATACCGACTCGATGGCACCTAACAACAACAACAACAACAACATGGTCCTACCAGCCCCACAAGGCAGATATTAGTGTTCAAACAAGGAGACTGAAGCCCAGCTTGAGGTATCAAAGATCACAGCATGTAGATGGTGAAGGATTTGAACCTGGGTCCACCTAGCTCTCAAGATCATTTTCCTTCCCTGCTCCCACACTTCCCCTCTTAATCAGGAAAAAAGTGTAAGTGGGATGCTTGGTATAGAGACCCCTGTGGTCTTACCAGCCCCACAAGGCAGATATTAGCATTCTAACCAGGAGACTGAGGCCAGCTTGAGGTATTAAAGATCACAGCATGTAGATGGTGAAGGATTTGAACCTGGGTCCACCTAGCTCTCAAGCTCATTTTCTTTCCCTGCCCCCACACTTCCACTCTTAATCAGAAAAAAAATTCAAGGGCCAGAAAGGGGCATCTCTTCCCTGGCTACACCTGCTGGTTAGAAGACAGTGTGCCCTCCTGCGGGGAGGGACAGCCCCGTTCTGTGTGTGTCTGTCACTCTTTATCTCTCTCCCCCCTTGCCTGTCTCTCTGTGGGCCTCTCTCTGAGTCTCGGGGACCTTAACCCTCCTTCGTGGGGTGATGGGAGGGTGGGGCTGGTGGAGGCTGGAGACTCACAGGGTCCGTGGTGTCCACCTGTAGCCGCGGCGGGTGACGTGGAGCAGTGGCATGGGAACTGCATAGCCTACACCAGCCCCTGGAGCCCGTGCTCCACCACCTGCGGCCTGGGCGTCTCTACGCGGATCTCCAACATGAACGCCCGCTGCTGGCCCGAGCAGGAGAGCCGCCTCTGTACCCTGCGGCCTTGCGAGGTGGACATCCACGCACACATCAAGGTGGGTCCAGCACCGGGGCAGGTGTCTCGGGCTTGACAAGCACACGCGGCTGGCTCTGAGCCTGCCTGTGGAACTTCCTCTGGGGGGGGGGGGGCGTTTGTACAATGGGAATAATGAAGGCCCGTGGGTAGGTCCTGCAGCCTGGGATTTAGCTCAGTTGGTAAATTGCTGCTCCGTGTTCTCTGAGCTCCTGGGTTCAATCCTCAACACTGTAAAAAACAGAAGGACCTGGCAGCCCACTCTCGAAACAGTCATTCAGAACTCTCTGAATAGCACAGACGCACTGATATAGTGCTGGGCATGGCACAGTGTCAGGGAGTGTTTTGTTCTTTTGTACATAGGGTCCCTATGAGTCAGACCCGACTTGATGGCACCGAACGATGACAACGTTAGGTCCTGTGTGACAGTGACTTAGGATACTGTGTGTCACGGGGCTGGTACATGGCCACTTTCACTCAGCGGAAGCTGTTGTCGTTACAGCCCTACCAGAGTCGAGGTCACTCCAGACAGAACTCCAAGGTGCTCTTTGAAAATGACTCTGAGGGCCCCTCGCTGACTTCCGCCTCCCCACTGCCCTGGCAGCCCATCTGCCCTGTGCAGGCCCCTAGGTCAGCCAGGCAGGGGCGATGAGGGGCTCTGAGCAGACCTCAGGACATGCAGGGGCAAGTGCTGGGTGCCTGCAACTGGCCAGTCTCCTCCCAGCTCTGAGCCTCAGTCCCCATTCCCCATTCATAAAATGCAGATGCTGATGTCTGAATCCCTCTAGCTTTGCAAGTCCAAGACCATGAAAATAAAGCCTCAGGGCCACACCCTGGGCTGCAGTTAGGGATCTTACTTGCCTAGCTCAGCGCCCTTCCCTGATACCTTGGGACGGGTCTGCCCAGCGTCGCTCAAACACAGAGTCAACCGAGTGGAACCCAGCCCTGGCTGCAGTTGGGGAGCAAGATGGTTTCTTGAATGCTTGAGAGGCTGCCCAGTGGACCAGACGGCTTAGCTTCCTGCCGTCCTCTCTAGATGCTCAGCATTGTTCCTCGTCCCCAGGACGGCATCCTCAGCCACCTCCGCTGGTCAGCAGGCTGCACCCTCCTCCTCCTCTCCTTCTCCCCTCTCTTACCCGCTCTGTCTCCCTCTGCGGTGCTGCCTCAATAGATGTAGCCCATCTGGAAATGCTGGGCTGGGATTTAGCTCAGTGGGTAGAGCGCTGCGCTGCAGTCTCTGAGGTCCCGAGTTTAATTTCCAGCACTGCGAAAATGAGAGGATGTGGCAATCCACTCCCAAGGCAATCCCGAAACAGCCATTGAAAACCCTATGAGGGTCGCTATGAGTCGGATACCAACTTGACGCCACCTAACAACAACAACAACAATCTGGAAATGAGGATGGAAAGGTCCCAAGGGTGGGGGAAATGGGAAGGAGAGTCCTAAGCTGTGTGAGATGGAGCTACCATAAGGCTGATGCACGCCCCCCACTGTTGTTGTTGTTGTTGTTGTTAGGTGCGGTCGAGTCGGTATCCCACTCATAGCAACCCTCGGGCTCCGGTTTATTTCCATGAGTATGTGTCTCAGGGGCTGGGGTTTAGCTCAGTTGGTAGAGTGCTGCTCTGTGCTCTCCAGGGCCCTGGATTTGATCCCCAGCACCTCATAAAATGGGAGAAGGACCTGGCAACCCACTCCCAAAACAATCCCCAAATGATCAGCCATTGCAAACCCTATGAATAGCAGAGAAGCACAGACATAAAGGCCAGGCATAGCACAGTGTTGGGGAGTGTTTCAGCTTTCATACATAGGGTCACCATGAGTCAGACCCAACTCGACAGAGCCTAAGAACAACAGTGTGTGTCTCAGATGGGTTCCTCAAAATCTATAGGCGCCACACCAACCCCCCAAGTGTGGATCTGCTTTACCCCTAGCTTGGGCACAGTGCTGGTATGTTGTAGAAGTGCAGGGTCAAGACATGAGGGGGTCAAGTGCTTATCTACTGGTGGGTGCCTGCAAGCTACTAGTCCAAGCCATTTAGTAAGTACCTGCTATGCACCAGACACAAAAATATAGCAGTGAGACACAGAAAACACCCAAAGTCGCCAGTGGCACACAGCCCCGTGGAAGGTCCCTGACTTATACCCCAGCCTCTTTTCCTGTCTGACTACCCAAACAGCCCAGAATGTTATTGCTCAGGCTCAGACAACAGGTCCCCTCCTTGGTAGCATTCTGCATTCCTCCAAAGAAGATGCCTGCCTCTGGCTGTTCGGAACAAGATCCCAAGCTGATGCAGCCTGTCCATGTCATCAGAAGTCCTGTTCTTTGTGTGTGTGTGTGTGTGTGTGTGTGTGGTTGTTGTTGTTGTTAGGTGCCATCGAGTCGGTATCTGACTCATAGCGACCCTCATAGGGTTTTCAATGACTGACTGTTTCGGGATTGCCTTGGGAGTGGATTGCCAGGTCCTTCTCCCATTTGTGCGGTGCTGGGAATTGAACTCAGGACCTCAGAGACTGCAGCGCAGTGCTCTACCCACTGAGCTAAATCCCAGCCCCTTTTTTTGTGGTACTGGGGGTTACACCCAGGGCCTCGCGCCTGCATGCTCTGCGAGTGCTGAACCACTGAGCTGCACCCCAAGCCCTTTTTTTTACTTTTTTTTTTTTTGAGACAGGGTCTCACTAAGTTACTCAGACTGCCTCTGGTCTCGAACTTGTGATCCTCCTGCTTCTGTCTCCCAAGCCGCTGGGATTACAGGCATGCACCCCCGCACCCGACTAGAAGTCCTTTAAATAATATCAATCCCATCGAATATGCTGCGTGATAGGAGTGTGTGAGAGCAAGGTATGGGGCACAGGGGTTATGGTAAAGCACACCTCCAATCATGGAGTCCGGGGCCAACTCTGCCACTGGCTAGTAGGGGAGCTTGGTTGGCTGAAAGGGCTACCAAGGCTTCCTGCGCTGGTGACACAGTGACGAGTGGGCATTGGCAAGGCAGAAATTGAGGACAGAAGGGAAACTGGAGGCCCTGGGTTCCACCCACAGCAAGGCAATGCCCTTCTGTGAGCTTCACATTAGCCGAAAGTGGCTGAGTCTCCATGTATTGGCTTGAAGACCCTGTGGACCTGAAGATAAGGTACATAGTGAGGGAGCAGGGAAGGATAGGGGCCGGGGGGGGATCATGGTGGAGTGCCTCCCCTGAACTTCCCAACTGAAAGGTCTTTTCCATTCCCACAGGCTGGGAAGAAGTGTGTGGCTGTGTACCAGCCAGAGGAACCCACGAACTTCACCCTCGCGGGCTGCGTGAGCACCCACTCCTACAGACCCAAGTACTGCGGGGTCTGCACGGACGACAGGTGCTGCATCCCCTACAAGTCAAAGACCATCGACGTCTCCTTCCAGTGTCCCGAGGGGCCTGGCTTCTCCCGCCAAGTCCTGTGGATCAACGCGTGTTTCTGCAACCTGAGCTGTTGGAATCCTAATGACATCTTTGCCGACTTGGAATCCTACCCTGACTTCTCCGAAATTGCTGATTAGACAGGCACAAATCATGGGGCTTGGGGCCGGGGCCTGGCTCAGCGATTGCAAAGTGGCCAGCCCTCTGTGGGCAACACTTGCACAGTTGCGCCATCTTCCAGCTATTTCCTACCCACTGCCCTGATCTGGACCCTCAGCCCTCTTTCCTGTCTTCAACTAGGCAACTGGCCCGGGAAGGGGCAGCTCTGGTCCAGACAATGGGGCTCCTCCTTGGTGGCATTCTGTACCACTCCAAAGAAAATGCCTGTCTCTGGCTATTCTGAACAAGATCCCAGCCTGATCCAGCCTGTCCAACTCATTGGAAGTCCTGGCGCATCTTGGCCAGATCCCAAGGAATACAGTCAGCTGGCAGATTCCCTCACCAGATGCCAAACTGGAGGAGCACTGGGGTCCATTCAGAAGGATGGATGGGACTGGGGACAATAGAATAAGCTGTTATTTGGGGCCTGCCAAATGATACTCTAATGGATGGTTCTGCCCATAGCACACCCAAAGTAGCTCTTATTCCAAAGATGTGTGTCCCAAAGGGTCACCAAACGTTAGCCAAGCAAAATGAATCGTTGTTTGGCTTTGATTTTTAATGGAAAATGTACGCATTAACCTGCACATTGTTGAGGTTAAATTTCTCATTCCTCTGCAGTTTGAAAGTCCAAACTGTGTTCATCCCAGGCAGAAATAGGATTTGATAAACTCCATTTCTGTTGATGGGAAAATCCCCCAGTCCATCCTCCAAGGGCAGGCAAGGTCAGCCGATTTCAGAAGCAGCGATTGACCGGTGTACCAAATCTGCTGCCGAGTGACTGTTCTTTGGACCGTCAGGCTCTTCCTACATCTCACCCCTCTCCTTTCTTGGTGCTTGGGGGCTTGGTAGGGCTCGTGGGATGGCTTCTCTGGCCCGAGACGGGTGTCCTGGAACAATCCTCTGCAATCATGGGCCTTTCTTGGGAGATTCCTCTGAAGTCCAGACCAGACCCATCAGGCTGGGTATGGGTCAAACCAAGAAGTGGGTCACCTTCCCAGATGGCCTGTAGGGTTCCCAGGCTCAGGACAAACCTCTTTCTGCCACAATGACCTGCTTCACAGCCTTTGGGTTGCAGATCAAATTAACTCTGTTTTCTGGCCTGGAGACAGAGGTTGACCGGTTGTTTAGAAGTAGAAATACATTTGATAGGGCTTAAAAGCCAAAAGGTGTTGAGGAAGAAAAAGAGGAAAAAGGAAGAAAAAGTTGTTATAAATGGAAATGAAGCTGTTATTTATTTCATTAGTCAAATATAATATTTGCTGTCATTTTATATAGTATCTTCCTTCGGTGCTAGATGTTCCCAGTGTTTTCCATATACTTACTCATCAAATCTTCATGATAACGTTAAGTTCCCATCATCATCTCTGTTCTTACAAATGTGAAATGGGAGCTCAGAGAGGTAAAGCAGTGACCCAAGTCACCAGCTTATAAGTGAGGGAACTGGGATTCACATCCACCCTGGACTAACTTCAGAATCCAGGCATTCCCCCAGCTTCTAGAGCTGCCAAATGTGTCAGAATAGCAAATCACTGACATTAGCAACTGCTTGTTTGCTCTCCATATTCTCTTTCTAGCTCCATTCCCAATAGAACCATGTCTGCTTTTCTGATAGTATAGGTACCTAAGCATCCAAAAAACTACAGAGAAAAATCCATGCATCCCCTATAGATCATCCCTCCTTCAATTCAGAAGCAGCTCACGGAGGTACCTATACCATGATTCTATCTACCCCAATGCTGCATAGTAGATGTTGTGAAGATATCCACAAGGGAATTGTGGGCAGCACGCAGAGGGATTCTTAAGCAGGAAAATGGGCTGGGAAGTTTTCCTTCTGACTGTGAATCCCCAAGAGCCTAGCCCAGTGCCAGGCACATGGTGGTGCTCAATATGTATTTGGTGAATAAAATAAATTATGTTTGTTCCTACTTTTATTTAGAATCTCTTCTTCTAGTTGTGTGAAAATCTAATTTTTACCGGTGAAAAAATCCTATACTAAATGCTATAAAGAGATATTTAATTTGTGAAGAAATGCATGTTCAAGAATCCTCATATAAAGAGATTTGTTCCATGAGTAATCTCCTCTAAAGTACGTGCAGATCCTGTTGGATTTTCTTACAGAGGAAACAACTGTCACAACCTCTAACCCCATATGAAGTTCAGTAGAAACCCAGGAGCTCACTTCTTACTAGATTTGGAGTCCCATCAGGGAAACTGAGCATAGCTTCCAAGATCAGAAGACAAGGTTGGAGGAGCTGGGAACTGACCTAGGACTAGGTGACACAGGATGGCCAGAGGGATTCAGTTACCATTCCTTTTGAGAAGTAGACCTGGCCTAATGCCAAGCCCAGCCTGCAGCCATAGCCCTGTGGCATCGGATCCCATCAGATCTCAGAAGCTAAGCAGGGTCGGGCCTGGTTAGTCCTTGGATGGGAGACTGCCTGAAAATACCAGGTGCTGTAGGCTTGGGAGAAGACCCGGCAACCCACTCCCAAAAATCAATCAGCCATTGAAAACCCTATGAACAGCAGAGAAGCAGGACAATAGTGTTTCACTTGTTCTACATAGGGTCGCCAAGAGTTGGACGGCACCCCACGGCACCTAACAACAACAACAATGCCAAGCCCAGAGGGAACATCTTCAACCCACAAGTCAAAGTCACAAGGAAGGAGTTTTGGGCCCAAGATAATGAAATTCTTTCTAACAGTCAGAATTGTCAATGCTACGGTCTGATTCAAGAAAAATTAAGAATAATAACGATGATGAAAAAAATTCATTTATTGAGTGCTTAGTTGGTGCCAAGCACTATGCTAAGTTTTATGTTCCCTTTGATTATCACAGATTTGATTATATGGAGAGCAAACGATGAGAGCTTTTGAGTACCTAGCTCTTCCCCATTTTATAAAGGCAAACTCTGAGACTCAGAGGGCTGAGAAATTGGGCCCCAAACCCACACTTAATCCACTTTACGTGGCTCTTGTGGAGGCCTCCAGGCAGAACCTGGATGACCTCTCCTGGTGATTCATGTTGTCAGGGATCCAAACAGACCTAATAAGCAGCCTCTCAGGCCCCTGGTCACTCAGTGCTCTGAGGTGAAGGAAAGTGACATCACAGATTAGTTAGCCTTTGATGAAGAAACTCCAGTGAAAACCTAGAGTGGATTTGTCTGGTGTCCTTAGTTGGGGGAGAGGGAGGGAGACCTGAGTTCATCGAACCACTAATTCTTGCTAAGCCTTGTGATTAGTATCTGGTGAGCTCTCAGCACATGCTTCTGCGTGCTTTGCTGCCATTATCTCCCTTAATCCTCAGAGTGAGCCTAGGAAATGTGCCACTATCATTGCCCTGTTTTAGAGCTAAGACAGCTGATTCCCATGGACTTAAGTAATTTGCTCAAGGTCTTGTTGTTGTTAGGTGCCGTCGAGTTGTGTGACTCATAGCGACCCTCCTAGGGTTTTCGATGGCTTATTGTTTCGGGATTGCCTTGGGAGTGGGTTGCCACATCCTTCTCCCATTTTTGCGGTGCTGGGAATCAAACTCGGGACCTCAGAGACTGCAGAGCGGTGCTCTACCAACTGAGCTAAATCCCAGCCGCTTGAGGTCTTAATAGCCAGTAAATGTCAGACCGGGATCATAAACTCAGGGTTGTCTGACACCTGAGCCATCTTTCCTGACAGCCAGTCTTCCCATCCCCAGACCTAAGGTACGACCTTCACAAAAGGTGCTTTATTGACCAAAGCTGAAATCTTAACTTCAAAGGTGATTGAGAGATTGATCAAAGAATGCAGTTTTAAATGGTATGATTGCCTATAATCTCCCTAATACTGTACGGTGTACGCATTGGAATTGTGGGGAACTAATGTAACCAGTGACTATTATGTTGAATTGTGTCACTGCTTTTTAAAGACTTGTTTTGATGCAAAGTAACCACAATGATAGCCCAGCATAGCTAGGAATCGTTATAATGGAATGGTTATAACAATTAAATGTGTATCCCTATGCCTATATGTGTGTGCATATACGTGTGTATGTATGTATGTATTTTCAAACTGTGATTTAATATTTAAATATTCCTGTTGCCCTCTTTGTAAGTGAATAAATAATGCACACGAAAAAATGTCTTTGAATTTCCCAATAGAGGAAAAATAACCCTTGGGAAAACAGTCATGTTTTACAACATTCCTCATTTTTGAGCATGATTTGTGCAGCATGGAATGTGTTTGCTCAATGTGAAAGGTTTTCATTGCTCAAATGCTTCATTTACAGCTTTTCTCCCTAAAGCAATAAATCCTCAGCAAAGTAACTTATTGGGTTTGGTGGATTTTCTTGTATATTCTGCTGTTATGAGGCCATAACAGAGTACTGAGCTCATCTAATCCATGTGCAGATGGTAGAAATAGCTTAAAATTTTGAAGACGGGCTTACAAACATAAATTCTGAAACTCAGAAAAGACCAGAGCTGCCAATGTATCCAGGCTAACAGACAATCATCGAGTATAAAATGGAATTGTAAACATTCCTTTATTCATTCATTCACTCGTTTCTTCAATACCTTTAACCCCTAACTAGACTCTGGGTACCTTGGGGTAAGTGCCCATGACTGCATAGCACAGAGCCTGACACATGTTAGGGGGTTGGGTGGCAGTGCTTGGATGGGTGGACAGAATATCTATTACCAGCTGCCTTTGGAGCCAAGGGGAACACAGAGAAGGCTAAGGAAAGCTGCATGGTGCAATGAAAACTGTGTTGACGTTAGGGCTTGAGTAGGTCTTAATATACTCTATTCTTCACTGGAATCCCCCAGTTAACATATCTGGGCAGCAGGCTCCTCCATTGGGAGATGCACGATATGACAATATTTACCTTCTTTAGGATGCATCTTGCATGCAAAATGTTACAATGGTGCTTACTTACAACATGTTGTTATTGTTAGGTGCCATCAAGTTGTGTCCGACTCACAGCAACCCTCATTAGGCTTTTCAATGGCTGATTGTTTCACGAATGCCTCGGGAGTGGATTGCCATGTCCTTCTCCCATTTTTGTGGTGCTGGGAATCAAACCTGGAACCTCAGAGACTAAACACTTAATACATACATCTACCATCAGCTGAATCTCAGTTTCATCATAAGCTAAGGGGTAATGGACCAGGCTATAGTCAGCATTGGGCTAGGATTTAGCTCAGTTGGTAGAGTGCTGCGCTGCAGTCTCTGAGGTCCTGAGTTCAATTCCCAGTACTGCAAAAATGGGAGAAGGACCTGGCAATCCACTCCCAAGGAATCCTGAAACAGTCAGCCATTGGAAACCCTGTGAGGGTCACTATGAGTCGGATACCGACTCGACGGCACCTAACAACATAGTCAGAATTAACATCAATGTATGTGTCCATACATTTAACTAATTTGTCCTTATTTAAAATAGTAAATATAAATAAAAGTCCAATATTCAGTTGAGTGCTCTTTTCCTTTAATCACAGACTGCTTGGTTACACAGTGGTTTTGTGTGTTTTTTTTTTTTTTTCATACTGTCACTTGATTTACATCCAAGCTTCTTTAGGGGAGGAAGGGTGTTCTAGTCTTTTCTGTACCATGCAGAGGGTTTGCTTGACTACATATGCAGATGTGCAGATGGCTGGTATGAAGGAATCACTCTTTTGATCCCTTCTGGCCAAATCCCTCTCCTCCACCTCCCCCAAGCTACATGATGCTATCACAATACAAGTCAAGGGGAGACTCAATTTCAATTGAAAAATTGTCACATGATTGTTTCTAAGAACACTTTTACACACAAATGTGATTTTTATCAAAATTAGAAGTTGGATTGTAGAGTCCTGTGCATGCTTCAGATTAAGATGAATAGTGTAGAATTTGGGGGACATTTATAAGGTGGGTGAAGTTTTGGGGAAATTGGACTTGGGGGAAATAGAACACTTTATTATTAAAAGCTTATAGCTGTTTCTGGGAGTTGTGGTGCATGGCTATAATCCCAGCTACTCAGGAGGCTGAGGCAGGAAGACTGCTTGACCCCAGGGGTTTGAGGCCAGTCTAGGCAACATAGTGTGACTTCATCTAAAAAAAAAAAAAAGACTATGTATGTATATGTTGTTGTTGTTAGGTGCCATCGAGTCGGTATCCGACTCATAGCGACCCTCATAGGGTTTTCAATGGCTGAGTGCTTTGGGATTGTCTTGGGAGTGGATTGCCAGGCCCTTCTCCCATATCTACATACATACCTATGTCCATAGCTGTACCACCCTAGGGTCCAATCTCATCAGATCTCAGAAGCTAAACAGGGTTGGACCTGGTTAGTGCTTGGTGGAAGACCGCCTGGGAATACTGGGTACTATAGGCTTGGGAGAAGGATCCAGTAGTCCACTCCCAAAACAATCAGCCATCAAAAACCCTATGAATGGCTGAGAAACACTGACATAGTGCCAGACATGGCACAGTGTCGGGTAGCGTTTCGTTTTGTTGTATAGGGTCACTATGAGTTGAACCTAACAACACCTAACAAAACACACACATACACACACACACACACACACACACACACACACACACACAGCTAGTGTTCTCCATTGCCCCTACTGACAAAATAAAAATGTAATAACTTCCTCTATATTCAGAAATCCAAATGATAGCTGACTCTGCATTCTTTCTAAATGTAGAACTGAGTAGAAATGACTTCTGAGGGGATGAAAAAGCCATCACAAACCCTGGGCACTCTTTTGTAGGTTCTGTACAGAGCATCTCTGGGTCCCCACCTGAAGGCCCATTACTCCCGCTTTTTACACGGTACTGATAATGTGGATTTCTTAGTCTATCCCACACGCAGGAAGAGGAAGCTGCTGGAAGTAGGCTTATTGATAACACTGAGACATTTTCAGCTTGGTGGCAAAGGAAGAGGGAAAGAAATTAAAACCCAGGTAAAAGATGTCATAAAAGCAGGCCACCAAAGTCTGAGTTGTTGTTGTTAGGTGCCATCGAGTCGGGGCCTGAGGGGGACTGTTGAATGGAGGAACAAACACACCTCCAGTCAATGGAAACACTATGGACCCCCATCGTCTTGGTCCCAGGAACCCACTGATGTCTTACAATCCCAGACATCATAGATGGGGCCGTGAGTCAGACATGTGGTCAGTGAGCCGTTTTAACACGCAGCAAGGGACACGATCCACTTTAGAAATAGCTGGACAAGCCGATTGAGCTCTCTGAGCTTTGGTTTTCTTATCTATGAAGCAAGGCAGATGTTTCCTGACAGACAATGAAAAGGAGAAAGAAGCTGTAATGCACACTACGAATTACCACCGTCAGAGGAAATGAGTGCCTGCTCATTTCGCAAAAGCCGGCCGTTCTGGGCTGGCTCTGAAGATCCCCAAGTCAGAAATCAGTCGTTCTGGAGAGGAAGAACATACAACGGGCCATGCATTACAAATGCCACATGTGCCAACTCTGCAGGTGGCCCATGCTTCCCGCAGAGGACAAAGCATTCAGGAGATCCTTCTCGCAGCAGTGAGGCTGTTCCACAGGGTGAGCCTGGCTGTCAGTGGACTTAATTGTGCACAAAGGGCATGCCAATGCATGTGCCACAACTGCACCAATTCCTTGGAGCCTCGGCTGCCTGTGAGAAGGGGCAGCCACAGTGTGAGCCCCGTCCTAGTTGACCGGACACCTGAACCAGGCTAGACCAGTTAGATACCTCCCCTAAACAAGACACAAAGGCCTGTTTGGTTTGGGGTTCAAGAACAGAAGGATCAGGTAGCATTTGCGTTAGTGCTGCCATTTCATGCTCTGGAGCTACAGAAATATCTGACCTTCGAGAGTAGGAGGCTGATCTGCTCATGAGCCCCCTAGGCAAGCCCACCTCCACTTCCCCAAGGTTGAGCCTCACCTTCTGCCCTGGGACACTGTGGAAGGCTTTCCATGCAGCCTGAGAAGCCCAAAGCAAACATGAGCAGGTGGATGCACGATCAATCTAGGGATCAGTCCAGTGACTCTCACAGTGAGGTCGTGTCGGAGAATGGACAGCGGAGGCTGGGGTTGTTATTGTAAACAAACTGCTTACATGGCTGGGGCTCAGTATCCACTTGGCCCCCCAACTCCTGCTGAAACACAGGGTCAGGGATTCGAAACACAAACAAGCAGTCACAAAGGCATAGATCTGTCTACTGGCAAAACAGTCTCCAGGCTGACCAGCTCTCAAACCCCTGTAACAGCTCCTGGCTTTCGGAAACCTGACCCTGCAGGTCCAGCGGTGCCTGGGCACCCTGCTCCTGAAACTGATGTGGGCCCTCCGCTGCCCTCTGTAGCTTTGTTCTCTTGCAGAGGACCCACAAACCCAGAGTGAAGGGGAGGAGGGGGAGGGAAGGGCCCCTTTCTCTGTCTGCTGAATAGATGTGACTCAACATGCCGTCCCTTCTTCCAAGGTAGGAGTTCTTAACCTGTGGTCCACAGACCCTCCAGCGAGCCACGCATGGAGTCCGGAGGTCATGTTCCTGGATGGAGGAAAAATGCATCTTTGCTTTCACTAACCTCTAATTGCAAATCAGCATTACGACAGCCTGTGTAAATGTAGGCAGCAAACCCCAACACTGTGACCAGCTGTGATTACAGGCACCACCGTGGGCACTGTCTCCAAGCCTGCTCCTCATCACTCCACATTTGCAGTGATGTTGGGACCTGCCTTAACCTTCTATGTAACTTATTAATGAAGAAACATACGATTATATCACATGGTTATCCACATTTGGATAATTATACTTCAGTATGGGCTGGGGTTTAGCTCAGTTGGTACAGTGCCTGCTCTGCACTCTCTGAGGACCTGGGTTCAACTCCTTGCTGTTGTTGTTGTTAGGTGCTGTCAAGTTGGTATCCGACTCCTAGGGACCCTCATAGGGTTTTCAATGGCTGCCTGTTTCAGGATTGCCTTGGGAGTGGATTGCCAGGTTCTTCTCCCATTTTTGCAGTGCTGGGAATTAAACTCGGGTCCTCAGAGACTGTAGCACAGCGCTCTACCAACTGAGCTAAATCCCAGCCCGGGGTCCAACTCCTAGCACTGCAAAACATGGGAGCAGAGTGTGGCAATTGACTCCCGAAAACAATCTGGAAACAATCAGCCATTGAAAACCCCATGAGTGTTGCTGTCAGTCGGACCAGACTCAACGGCACCTAACAACGACCACTACCTCAATGTAACTGATTTCTTGTGTACTGCTATAGATTTTACGTATGCATTTGAAACTGTTTTGAGAGGGTCCAAAGACTTCTCTAACTTACCAAAGGGGTCGCCCCTCAGGCAAAGGAGCCTGCCGTCCTCTTGGCCTCTGTCGGAAAGGGCAGAACTGTAGAGGACCCGGGCCTCCTCACGGCCACCTCTCCAGCCTCACTTCCTGCCCCTTGCAGCTCATCAGGTTACCTGGCCAGAACCCCGTGGCCAGCTACTCACCCCTGTAGGGTGGGATCTATATTCCATCCACCCCGTGCCGGTGCCCAGGTTGGTCCCTGAGCCCCACTGTCTGCCTTCCTGTGCTGGGTCACTGCCCTCTCGTCATTCCAAGTATATTTCTTGGTGAGCGGGGTCCATGAGCCATGGCATGCCCACTTGCTGCCCATGATGCAGTCTTCTGAAGTATTTACACCAATTACATAAGCGAAGCAACAGCCCAGAGAAGTGAAGACCACCCAATATAAAGAATAGCGGGCAGCTGTTTGGGCAGTGGGCAGGGGAGGGGAGGATGCGCTGAACTCCAGCTGCACTTAGTGACTTGATTCCAAACAGTGGGCATGGAGAAGCAGGGGGAAGTAACTGGACAGGGGAGAACCCTGGCAGACTCACTCCCATCAGGTGATCAAGAGCGATGTCATCAGTGAGGACCTCGCTGACAGCACGTTCCCTTGACATGCTGTGACAAGGGCCTCTCCCCTCGCTTGTTCTCCCCCAGCTGAACCAGGAGAAACACACCTCCCACACTTCACCTGAGAGACCTCTACCAAAGGCCTGACCAGCGCTTCTCAAAATGCTCAAAAAGCAAGGATTAGCTGGGAAACGCCTGCAGCTGTACCCCTGTGGCGTCCGATCCCATCAGATCTTGGAAGCTAAGCAGGGTTGGGGCTGGTTAGTCCTTGGATGGGAGACTGCCTGGGAACACCAGGTGCTGTAGGTTTGGGAGACGGACCCGGCAACCCACTCCCAAAAATCAATCAGTCATTGAAAACCCTATGAACAGCAGAGAAGCACTGACAATAGTGTTTCACCTGTTGTACGTAGGGTCACTATGAGTCGGATACCAACCTGATGGCACCTAAAAACAACAGCAAGCTAGGAAACTGTTATAGGCCAGGGGAAGCCAGAGAGACAGAAACCTAATGCAATGGGCCATCTAGGGAGGGACCTTGGGATGGAAAAAAGACATTATGGGAAAACTAGTGAAATCCCCATAAATGCCAGAACTTAATGAACAGCAAGGCTCCACTGCTGACATCTTAGCTGAGACAAATGTACCACCTGATGCCAGAGTGAGTGACAGGGACACAGAGGGCAGATATATGGGAGCTCTCTGTGCTATTATTGTGTTATGGTTTGAAGACAAAACATCCCCCCACCAATCTCATATTCTGAAGGGCTGGTTCTCAATGCTATGTTCACAGGTGGGTTTGGGGAAGTGACTAGATCATGAGGGCACTGGCCTGATCAGTGGGTTGATCCATGGAGGGATTCATAATCAAATGGACTTTAGGGAGCCGGTGGAGACCATGGAAGGTGGAGCCTGATCAAAGGAAGTGGATTGTAGGGGTGTGTGCCCTTGAAGGGTATATTGTCTTCCATTTCTCTTCCTCTTCTTTTCTGTTCTTCCTGATCACTACGAGGCAAGCAGCCTCCTTTGCCACAGGCTCCCGCCGCCGCCGCCATGATTTCCTGCTTCCTGCCGCCATGATGTTCTGTCCGTGGTTGGCAAAGGAGCCAGCGGATCAGGGACTGAAATCCTTCATCCTTTCTGTTGTCTTTTTCAGGCATTTTGTCCCATCGAATGGAAAATCAACTAACACACATTGCAACTGTTCTGTAAGTTTTAACCTGATCTTAAAGTTTCATAAAATGGGAAGTTACATTAAAACCTGCCAACAATTTTCTTTTCAAATATGCAGTAGGAACCAAGCATCACACTGTTGTTGGATGTGAGGGAAGGACTGGTTATTCCACATACTCTCCTGTAATAAAAGGAACAGGTAAAAAAAGATGCTTCCCTCTAACTTTACATCAGAAAGCTTTATCCTTCTATGGCTGGGCTAACCAGGCTGTGGGATGCTTGCCGTGGCAGGTCTGGCATACACACTGCATTTCTTAGTATGGAAACAGAATGTTAAATGTCTGATTAATCATTTTAATGGTATCAACAGTAATGTTTTAAATATATTGAGTTAAATAAAATGTATCATTAAAATTAATTTCACCTGTTTCTTTGTAATTTTGTTTAAATATGGCTACTAGATTTAGTTATCTATGTGATTGATGGGAGAAGGACCTGGCAGCCCACTCCCAAAACAATCAGCCATTGAAAACCCTATGAAGGACAGAGAAGAACTGACATCGTTCTTCTACACTCATTCCAGCAGGGCCACCCAGAGTTCCTCACGTCTAGTCACCAAATCCTGGCCCCATGTCAACCCCCGCCCCTCCCCTCCCCTCCATGGAGACCCACAGCAATGAGGGACAGCTGGTGGAGTGTCTGGCAGGGCATGGCACCATGTCAGGGAGTATTTTGTTCTGTTGTACACAGGGTCGCTATGTGTTAGATCCGACTCGACAGCACCTAACAACAGTAACACATGGCTCATTGTTATATTTCTATTGGCTGGTATTACTCTAAAGCAAAAAAAATTGAATAATGAGGGGGAGGTGGCAGGGAGCCCTGGGTGTCAAAGATGAGCCATCTCCTCTCCCTTCCCATACGTCAGTGCTACACGTGATCTCTCAGGGAGAGGAAAAAGACGCAAGCCACTGCAAAGTTACAAATTTATTGGTCTGGAAATAAATACAAATATCTCATTAAGAAACTTCTCTGGAAAGACTTGTACAATAGTTTCAGGTCTGCATTCAGCCACTCTTGTCTGGCTCCACGATCCTTCTGCACAAGGTTGGGGAAGCCTCCGAGATGGTAGTTGGCAGGTAAACTGAGTCCTTGCCTCTTAAGCCGTCTAGAAGGTGTCTCTAATCCCTTCCACCAACTCTAGGGGCCTGGAATCACCAAGCCCCAGTGGCTGGCTCTCACCATTCAGCTTGCTCTGATCAGACTTCCGCTAGGAAATGCCACGGTGAGCCGCAATGGAAATCAAAAGGCAGTGGTATGGGACTTGACACTTGGCTGGCGTCGCGCAGCAGTGTCAACAGGGCGGCCCTGCTTAGCAGAGGGAGCTTAGAGGGGCAGGCATGGGGGGCTCAGGAGAGGGAAGGGAGTTCCCATGGAGTACAGAGTCCACAGCCCTACACTGGCTCAGCCCACTCCCCACCTTCATCCCCACCCCACAAGGGCAAAAAGTTCTATCTGAAAACCCAGTGATGGTTGTAGGTTAAAGACGTTCCGTTATCAAGTTCAGAATCAACCCCAGACGGCAATGACCAGAGGCTGGGTCTAATTCGGTCACACCAGATTCCCAGGAAAGGGGCTGGAACGCAAGGAAATCATATACACTGATTCCAGCAGGGCCACCCAGAGTTCCTCCCGTCTAGTCACCAAAACCTGGCCCCACGCCAGCCCCTGCCCCTCCCCTCCATGGAGACTCGCGGCAGCCAGGGACAGCTGGTGGAGTGTCTCCCTCCATTTCCAAGAAAGCACCTACAAATCTGGACGGTCTTCCACGCTCAACGCTGTCACTTACTCTGAGCGTGGGCTGTGGAAGAGGCAGAGCTAAAGCCTCAAACGGCGGGGCCACCACACGCCTGCCAGGGCTGGCCGAGCGTTTTGCCCACTTTCCTTGGAAAATAGGTCTGTCTGCCTCGGCTCTCAGAAGTTACACACGCACCAGCTTTAAAAATCCATTTCTCCAAAGCGAACTACACGGGCTTGTTTTTCCAAAGGCCTGAAGCCTCCACCCCAATTCCACCTCCTTTTCCCCCTTCCTGTTTTGTCTGTTTAAAAGAGGTGCCCACATTTCACTGCTCTCCTCCTCCCTACATCAGAAAGGGGCTTGATTCCAGGCCTGGGGTCTGCCTGTCTTGTTTGGGGAGGAAACGGGAAATAGGAGGGCTGGCAGAACGCCCAGGGACCAGGACATGGGGGTCAGCCAGGGCTTGGAGCGCTAAAGTGTTTACGGCGCTGTTTTTGATTTTGGCAGTCTGGCGTCTGGGGGCAGTGAGAGTGGCCACAGGGCCACCAGTTAATGAAAACAGGACACTGAGCTGCTTCTTTCCTTTGGTCCACCGTGGCCCCACCCTCGCCCCAGAAGTCTCCCTGGACGGCCACGATCTGGCCCGGCTGGAGCTGCCTCTTACAAACTAAGCTGGGGGTTAATGCTGCGTTAGCATGGGGTGGCAGGCAGGGGCAAGGGCTGGGGGAGGGCGCTACAGAGATCAGAGTCCGGGGCGCTGGGCACGCAGGCCCCCTAGCAAGACACCTCCATGGACTTGGGCCCCGTGTTGTTCCCGGTGGTCCCCGAGTTGGGGGTGATGTCCAGGTGGGCTCCCTCGCTGGTATGCGAGCGGCTGCGGGGGCCCTCGCTGGTATGCGAGCGGCTGCGGGGACCCTCGCTGGTGTGCGAGCGGCTGCGGGTGCCTTCCAGGGAGGTGACGCTGGAGCCAGAGGCTGTGCGGGACCGCATCAGACGTGTCATGCTGGCGGAAGGCACTGGGAAAGAGATGGCAGCCTGGTTAGGGACTGGGAGGCCTCTCCAGGGAGGGCCTGGACACATCTGTCCCGGGGCCACCATGCCCTCCCTCGGGCCCACCCTGCTTGACACTCTTCCCGTCCTGCCTCATCCCTGCAGCAATACAGCCCCGACTGTGCATCGCTCATAGACAGGGCCTCCCAGCAGGCCCCAAGGGGGTCAGACGTGTAAGTGATCAGAACCTACACCTGGGTCTGAATCCCAATTCAGCCACTTGCTGACCAGCCACGTGACAGTGGATGTGTCCCTCTCTGAACCTCCTTGCTCCATCTGTAAGGCGGATGCTAACACAACCCTCATACCAACACCTCCCTATATGTCCACTAGTCTACACTGTCAGCAGGCAGTGGAGCAGGCAGGACAGCGGACGCCAGCCAGGCCACGCCCTGCGCATCACAGGTGGGCCACTGAGGCCACACAGCCAGTTTCCAGCAGAGGCAATAGCTATCTGTCTTCCTCCCCAGGGCCTGCTAGTACCAGGCGCTGGTGGGACATGGCCGGCCCACTCTGAGACCTCCTCCAACATAGAAGACGTCCCTGCTACAGCAGGTGGCGGACAGAGGGGAATCACGATGAAGCCATCCCTCCACCTGTCCTGGGCTACTCGGTCTGGTCCACCTGGAACCTCAGAATATGACCAGGGTCTCGGTAGAGCTAATTTGTTAAAATGAGGTCATTCTGGATTAGCACAATCCCTAATCCAATGGTCGGTGGCCTTAATGAGAAGAAAAATCAGAGACACGGACAGGGAGACAGCCGTGAGCAGATGGAGGGGGACTGGAGTGACTTAGCCCCAAACCCCAGGAGGCCGAAGATAGCTGCAGCCAGCAGAACCCAGGCAGGGGCGAGAAAGGATCCTCCCCGGAGCCTTCTAAGCCCAGCTCCGACCACACCTTGACCTCAAACTTTTAGTCTCCAAAACCAGGAAGAATAAATTCCTGTAGTTTAAGCCTCTCAGTTCAGGGGTATTTGCTAGGGCTGCCCCACAAGACTAGTGCTCTGCCCAGCCAGAGCGTGGCTCAGAGGGCGCCACTGAGGACTGGATTTTGGACTCTAAGGCAGCGGATAGGGGCTGGGATTTAGCTCAGTTGGTAGAGCGCTGCTCTGTAGTCTCTGAGGTCCCGAGTTCGATTCCCAGCACCGCAAAAATGGGAGCAGGACCTGGCAATCCACTCCCAAGGCAATCCTGAAACAGTCGCCATTGAAAACCCTATGAGGGTTGCTATGAGTTGGATACTGACTCAATGGCACCTAACAACAACAAGGCAGCGGATAAAGATGTGCACGGGGGAGCCACGTAGGTCACTCAGGGACACAGTGACAGGTGCCACTGCAGACGTGCACAAACAGGATTTGTCCTGGCTGTGCCGAATGCCCTCTTTCAAGAGCCAGTTTTGAATCTAGAATCAGGCTCATTGCCTTTCTGTGGCTCCCCTGTTATCCCTGAGCCTTGACTGCTACACCCAAATCTGGGAGTTCTGCAGACCTCTCGGGGCTACAGAGAGTGTCCAGCGACACCGGTATGCGAAGGGCTAGTCAGGTGGGCCCAGTGCCAGGAGCAGGCGCTTGGGGAGAGGGCGCCATCTTTGCCTTCAGGCGATGCATCTGAGCTATCGCTCTTCCTGACATTCTCCCAGGACCTGCTGGATACTTTGGCTGGCATAGCCAATTGAGGGAGAACACTAAATAGAAGCTGATTTCCGGGAAAAGCAAGGTCTGGCTGTTGCGTCTTTTCTCCCTAGAGTGCACTATTAAAGCAGAATTCCAACCTACGGCGTGCCCCAGGCAAAACAGCCGTGATTCACATCCTGCAAAGTAAACAGGGGCTGGCCTGCGGGCGCCCTGCTCCCTCCCCACGGGGAAAGGAGGCTAGATCCGTGGGAGGGCTGCAGGCAAATATGTTCTGTTGGCCATGGATCCCACCTGAGGCATATAAATCAGGCTTCCCCACTCTTCGCCTTGCCAGAGACCAAACAGGGCTGAGGACCATCCTTAAGACCGCATGGGTTCACCAATTACACTGTTCCTCTTTTAAACAGGCACAGTTTCAGAATAAAGCCCAAGAGATCAGATGCTCAAAACCTTCCTAGTTGAGAAGGGCACACGGAATGTAAATCCAAGCAGTAGGCAAGATAAGCTGAGCGGGCCATGTCAGGCCAGAACCGCAGCTAACACGGCAGCCAGTACGACCCACGGCCGAGGCCGCCACCCAGCTGAGTGTTTCAACTGTCTCTCGTGGCCTCATCATGAGGTGCTGCGTCTGAACAAAAGGCTGCACGTGGCTAACAGCGTGACTGTAACCACGAGGGGAAGGAGCAAGCGCTTGAAGTGCGCGTTTATCTGCCCTTCTGTTCCCAAATCGAATAATCTGGTGAGACGTGCTCATCTCGAATCTATGCCACTTCATCGCCCACTTCCACAGAGCTTAGGTCTCTGTAAACGTCCACAGCTCACCCCTCCGCCACCTGTTAAACCTCCCCAAGCTTCAGTTTCTTCATTTGCAAACTGGGGCTGAGAATACTTGTGGGATTATTATCATGATGGCGAAGTAAGAGAAAGGAAAAGACTTCTTAATCTTTCATTGCTGCCACAATTCATCATCTTCATCACCACAATTGGTGGCTTTTTTTTTTTTTTTTTTTTGGTGTGTTACTGGGGTTTGAACTCAGGGCCTCGTGCCTGCATGCTCTGCAAGTGCTGGACCACCGAGCTGCACCTTCAGCCCATTTTTGTACTCTTTGAGACAGGGGCTCACTAAGTTATGCAGACTGCCTCTGGTCTCAAACTTGTGATCCTCCTGCCTCTGCATCCCAACCCTCAGGGATTACAGGCATGCGCCACCTCGCCTGGCAATCAGTGGCTTCTTAGGGAAGCATGTAATCACAATTCAAATGACATTCATTGTTTTGCTATTTGCCATTTCTTAGTGCCTGAAGAGAGAATCTTCACCTACACCTAAATCTAAAGAAATCCCAGGTGTAAGGCCACGTCTGTGGAGCCAAAAATCATGCTTTGCGTCACGATGTCTTGGTTAAAAATAACCCACATATACAAGGGGGGTCCCATAGAAGTAGACTGTTCAGTGACCTCCTGGGCGTCTGGGTCTGTGTAAGGACCCTGTACAATGTTCTCACAGGGACAAAACTGACTACTGGCACATTCCTCAGAATGTCTGTCGTCATTCACCCATGTACAGCTATACATTTTTCTTTCGTGGCCCTGCTCCATGTTCGCAAAAGCTGGAACTGCCCAGAGTCCTAGAGATCCTCCCACAAACTGGCCGGGGCAGGGCGTCCCCCCGACACCCATGCTGGGGACACCACACTCACTGTATCCCATCCCCTGCACGAAGTACTTGAAGGCCTCGGCGAGCTTGGCGGGCTGCAAGAGAAGGAGAGAAAGTGCCGTCAGTGGCTGGAGGACCGGATGGCCAGAGGCCGCCTGGGACAGGGCCCGTGGTCACCTTCGTGGCAGAGCGTGGCCCAAGATGGAGGCCACCACGTGTGGACCAACAAAGCACAAAAGTAAAGGAAAAAGTACGGAATAACCGTGGGGACAAAGTGAGCTTTGGCCGGCAAGACCAGCTCAAGTTCCTCGGCAGCTGTGGGAAGCCGCAGGAGCTTCAGGACGCATCTGAGCGGGCTCCCTCGCCAGCGTAGCAGGGGTCAAGTGCTGAGGGCTGAGGGCTGAGGGGACCACAGCAGACAGAGCTCTGTATGCAGTGTCTAGCAGAGAACTGTGTGGCCGTCATGGGCCACTTAGCCTGCTAAGGGCTCTGCTGCACCATTTCATTCCCTCTCCACACCATCTTTGGGGCCAGCGCTGCGGCATCCACATAGCATGGTGGAGCAGTCGGAGAAAGGAAACCATCCACCCAAGGGCCACAACCAGTAAGTGAGGGGTCCTCTGGATGAACTCCCCAACCCAGCACCCAGTTCTCAAGGCACCTCACCCCTAGCCTCAACAGCAGGATGGATGGATGGGTGGGTGGAAGGGAGGGAGACGGATAAGGAGAGGTGGGAAAGACAAGATGGAAAGGAGGATGGATAACGCATAGACAGATGGATAAGATAAAGCAGGACTGATGGGCAGGAGAAAGACAGAAAGGAGAAAAAGATGGATGAAAGAAGGAGAAATGAAAGGAAGAACGGATAGAAAGAGGAAAGGATGGTTAGATGGATGATCAGTTGGATGGACGGATCAGTCAGTCAATTAACCAACCAGGCTATTTTCACTCAAGTGAGTAGGGAATCAGAGACCACCTCAGTTGGCCGCTTCCTGCCAAGTGAGTAATTCAGCCTAAACCCAGAGGCCAGTGCCAAGTGTCCAGGGCCGACGGGCAGACGTCAGTCCCTCCCAACTCTCAAATCCATCACCTGCATTTTATTCTCTTGCAACAGCACCAAGTTGGCCCTCACGTCTCCCCCAAGTCCTGCCACTAATCTGAAAAGAGCCAAATGACATTTGCCTATGCAAAAATCGCCGTCTGAGATTTGTGTGACAATGGAAAAAACAGACTAGCGGGGCGTGTCATGGCAGCAGAGAGAAGGGACAGCTGCGTTCAAGATGATGCAGAGAAGCAAGCAGATGGGCCTGTGGTGACCGCACCTGGGCTGACCACCGGCAATGTCACCCTCCAGCCTCAGTTTCCTCTTCAGAGACGCCTGTTCTTCCTACCTCTGAGAACCACTGCAAGAATCCAACTTGATCAAGGACGGGAAAGCCCTTTGCAAATGCATGGCTGGCCTGGCCATGAGGAGCAGGGCAGCACACAGGCATGGGGTCTCTTTGGGCTGGTTCCGGGAAGCCGGGGCCAGCTCAGCTTTGCTGTGGCATTAAAAAGGGCCTCCCCCCATGGCCTGTCCTGATTATTTCTGTCCTGATTTCAAGTAGAGAAAGGGAGCAAATTGGTAAGACAGCGTTTAGAGAAGGAGGAGAAGAGATTCACATAATATTTCATTTTAAAGCAGATCACAAACCTTTCCTCACATAAAATGATGAGCCAATAGAGGAAGTCCATTGGTTGGATGGGGGATGGTTATGGGATGGCAATGGAGGGGTCAGGTACTGTGCAGCAAATGCACCAAACTGATGACATGTTTGTATGTACAGATGCACACAAGACCTGTGCACCCATGTGTGCATGAATGCAGACACAGGGCCGAGGACTATTCTTAAGACCGCATGGGTTCACCAAATACACTGTTCCTCTTTTAAACAGGCACAGTTTTGGAATAAAAACCCAAGAGCTTAGAAGTTGAAAGCCTTCCCAGTTGAGAAGGGCACACAAATGTGAAATCCAAGCAGTAGGCAAGATAAGCTGAGGGGGCCATGCCAGGCCAGAACCGCAGCTAACACGCCAGCCAGTACGCCCCACGGCCGTGGCCGCCACCCAGCCGAGAGTTTCAACTGGCTCCTGTGCCCTTAGCAGGGTGTGGCTCACACTCACACCCACACGCACACGAGCGCACACGATTGGCTTCTCTCCCTCCGTCCCCCTGCTCTGGCCTTGAGCTCCCCGGGACAGCTTCTGATCCACAGT